>JANHGC010003754.1:139822-150004 GCA_027560395.1 Boaedon fuliginosus | reverse complement strand
GATGGGTGTTATCCGGGTGCACCGAGGTACACCCTTAATCACTCTCGCGGCCGCATTTTGAACCAGTTGAAGTCTCCAAGTGCTCTTCAAGGGCAGCCCCATGTAGAGCGCGTTGCAGTAGTCCAAACGAGAGATGATAAGGGCATGAGCGACAGTATGTAGCGCCCCCTGGTCCATTGTCTATCCACTGCAAGAGGAAGGCCTCTCCAGCGTGTGCCATGACTGCCTAGCAATCCGGAGTGTCCAAACTTGGGCACTTTAAGACTTGTGGACTTCAACTCCCAGAATACCCAAAGTCCACAAGTCTTAAAAGTGCCCAAGTTTGGCCACTGCAGGCCTAGGTCCACCTGGCCATCAGTTCTTGCTATGTGACCAGACCTTTTCCATTTCAACTCTTTTACTCTCTTGATATATGTATATGCATACACACACATTTAGATAGACACACGTGCATTTTGTTGCATCTCTTCTTTGTAAGCTTCTTCTTCTAGCTAGAGGCAGGTGTGTTAAGTGAATGGGGTATTTAAGTGCCCTTGGAGACTCAACTGTTTCTGAGCAAACTGGGTCCCTTCTATCATTACTCAGCCATAATAGTTGCAGAACAAAGCTATTTCCGGCCTGCTGAGCTTTTAAATAATTCAGAATTCAGAATTCTTGAAACAAAGCCTAGAGGAAACAGAGCAGTCACTCAGACTTTGCTATGGCCAGATAATTTGTGCTACTTTTCCTTCCCTCATCGTCTTCCTTTAGAGGCTTCCTTGGCTTGAAGATCCTTCCCTCATCGTCTTCCTTTAGAGGCTTCCTTGGCTTGAAGATTTTTCGCTCCGTCCCCATGAAATGTTCTATTGAGTTAGCCATTGTCCGGTGGTTTGTTTTCCAAATATGAAAGTGCTTCCTGCCATCTGGATCTGGAGATCTTCTTTGGAAATAAGAAAGGTGGACCACTGGGGGTCAGCTCTCCTCTATGTCATCTTCTTGACCTCAACATGGAGGACAGAAGATAGCCTGCTAACCATGTGCAGTAGGAGAGCATTTCTGGCAATGGGGAAATGGAGGGGTGGGAGGAGGGAGTAGAGATGATCCAGAGGCAACTTATGGGCAGCCTGGGGAGAATTCAGTGATTGTTGAGTTCTACAACAAACATAAATTGTTTATTTGGGCTAAATATCCCTTCCCTAGTCAATCATGGGAGTAAGATTGTTACACCCAGCTAGAGAAAAGTTCCTGGAGTCCGAAAGTTTAGAAAACGAAACCTCTGGTCCCGGTGACTGGCCCAGATTAGATCCTGCCACAGTATCCTGGGACACGTATATTCACTTTGATTAGATCATCCATAACAATCCAATCAATGAGAATATTTGTAGCTCAGGGTTGAAAGGAGGCGTCCTTGGTGCTCTCTGAGCTTGTTTTCTTACAGATGTTTCATTGTCCAAACTAGGGAACATTATCAGTGCTAGGGCTATAATTATCTCCTCCTACAGTCATACAAAGATGAATTCCTAGACTGGCTTTCCCAAAACAGAGCCTCTCCTTTCTTTCCTTTCTCAAACTCCTCGCTGTTGGTATATTGTGGGATGAAGCAGGCTAACAACCCCAATTGGACTACAGCAGTTTATTGTTATTGCTTTCAAATGGCATTTTTTAAGGCAGGATGAAGTGACAGCCTCCTAGAGTTCTCTAAGGCTACTGAGACATTCATCCCAAATAGCTGCTCCCCCTTTCAGAAGCATATTGCTTATTTCCAATTCCCCCAGGAAAAGTTTGTCCCAAGGTGGAATCAGAATAGCGAATCGCCTATTTAAATCATATTAACCATGGCTTAGTTAATCCATTAACTAAGTTAAGCTATTTGAGTGAGAAAATTGCTCGTAAAGTGAAAGGAACCATGCGAAAGTCAGGAAGAATAACAGAAAGTGAAGATTGGGGAAACTGGATTTAACAGGAGTGGTACAAACAACATTGGGTCAGACTAAAGACATTGTAAGAGACCCAGAGAGAGATAAGGGAGTAGTACAAAGGAAGACAAAATAATTGCCAGCAGTGTGGTTCTTGGTTTTTTTTTAATGACATTTTCAGTTGGATATAATTTTGTAAGATGCTAAGGACTAATTGGAATGGGTGCGTCTTGTATAAGGATGGTTTGGAAAAGAGAAGACGATTCTGCATGAAATATAAAACTATAGATCAAAGAAGAGGGTTTATATATCGGGTTTCAGAACCTATCTCTGTCTTGGTAGCCAAGTTCTACCTAGGCCTTGGCATGGACCACCAGGGCATTTTGCTGAAAAAGGGACATAGGATGAATCAGAAAATTGCTGTGTCAAAAGATAGAAATTCTTTAGGAGCATTGGCCAGTTTGCCCTGATGTGAAACTAGTGATTATAATTGGCCAGACATACCAGGTCAGCCATCTTGTAAAGAAACACTTTATGATGATATTCACAGCACATTTTAACCATTGCTTCCAGCTATCTCCATTTTTTTCTTTTGCTTCATGTTATTTCTTTTGAATCCACTTTTCTTCTGATCTCTTCTTATATATCAGATCTCTTTACCTGAGCTTGGCTTTCATCTTTAATTTTCTTGATTCCTCTTGAGCCGTCTGAGGCTAGGCCATCTCTAAATCTTAAGGGCTTTGATTTGATTGATGTTATGTGTCATGGACTCTTAGCAACCACATCCATATTGTCCAGGAGGATCTGTCCCCAGCCTGGTCCTTCAGAAGCTTCCAGTGGTGCACCCATCAACACTGCAATTAAGTCCACCCTCCGTACAGCTAGCTGTCCTCGTCTCCTTCCTTCTACCATTTCCAGCATTATAGATTTCTCATGAGAACATTACTTTAGATTAGGCCCAGGAAAAAAAAGTGGAATGCAATGCAATTGATGCACACTGTGGCTTTTAAAATACACACCGACTAAAGAATTGGCAGCAGCATTTTGTAAAAACACCCTCTAAATTGGAACACCCGTAAGTTAGGATTTAAGGCCTGTCAAAGAAGGTTGTGCTTAAGAAATATAGGGTTATTAGTGTCCTTGCCAGGAGCAGTCTCTGAAATAATTTTGAGATGCCAATTAATCATCTGTGCATAATTATTGAATTTGAACTCCATCCCTCTTTTTTTTGTTGAGAAACTGATAAAGTGGATGGAACGTCCATGGATTTGGGCTGCCAAACTCCCGATAACCACTAGTGACAAAAAGTAGTTTTCCACTGCCACAGACTGGTCGTTTAGAATTTTGCACTCCAAACCCAATAGTTCTAGTGAGCACAAGATTAATTAATACTAAACATTCAGTGTTAATAAATGTATTACTTATTATCCCATGTTTTGCATACATAGCAAGCTTAACCCAGTTTAATTAACCCAGTCAACTGGAACACAAAATGTGCTGCACTGTAATGCGCTGCACTACCCATTATGCCACAAGCGAGTCAATCACATTTCAGTTGAGAATGCAATGCAAATAACTTTGTGCGGTTGCTTTTTTTGTGCTTCTCCCTTTTAAATAAACCCCAGTATTTGTTTCCTTTTCTGTCGTTATCCTTTTCAAAAATGTGGAAACTGGAAGCAGAGTGGCATATTTTGATTGTAAGTCATCCTTCCTTTCCACAGTATTTGTGATATATATACCCAATTCCAGTTATTCCTTTCATGGCCAACTCATGCTTTTAAGGTGAGGGCCTTGGGGAGGCGGCTTGTTGGTTGAATTTATAGAATGACATCTATGACAACAAGGATAGGTTGTACGTCCCCCATGCTCAGAACCACTGTAACTTCAATGGGACTTCAAACAATTGCTGAACAAGGGATATTGAAGAGGAGCTACCTGTAGCAACATGACGTCATTGAAAGACAGCAGGCTGCTTTTGTCAGATTTAAGGGTTTTTTTAAAAGTAGGGATGTGAATCGAAGGCCCCTGGGAAAGGAACTTGTTTCCACTCTTCAACTTCCACCCTGCCCAACTCAGCCTGATTGCACACATTGGACCGTGCAGCTTTAGCATGTTAGATGATTAGTGTTAAGTAATATTATCCTTGTGATTACTTTCTAAAACCATTTTTAAAGGCCCCTATTATTTAAGAAAAGAATGTTACTATTTTGAATGGCGTGTTTATGAGTTTTGTTACTGTTATTTTAAACTTGAAAACTGAAAGAAGTAGGAGTCTCCTTCTAGGCCAGTTCTGATTGCCTTGCCAATTTCCATAATTACTAGAAACAGGTTACTAGAAACAGGAGAGGCCTTGTGGGGTCTCCTCTTAGGCAGAAATGATACCGCAGACATGGTAATTAGCTCAAGATCTCAGACTAGTGCAAACTCCTTAATCCATGAGCGGTCCTTGGTGCTCTCTGAGCATGGTTGGTTTCTTGCTGACTCTTCATTACCCAAACTAGGTAACATCATCGGTGCTAATCCATTATTTATTTATTTATTTATTTTGATTTATACCCCGCCTCTCTTCCCCGGTCAAGAGGAACTCATTAGTCCATAGTCATTAGTCCACAGGATAAAAATGCTTCTAACTGATTCAATGAAAGCTCTTGGTTGTTAGTCCTGTATCCCTTGAAAAGTCTAAGTTGTTTAGGGAAAGCAAGCTTTGCTACAGTCCAAAGATGGAAGAGGCAAGCCTCCCACTTCTGATAATCACTATTCAAGCTAACACCCTTTTTTTACATAATTAACAAAAGGATGTCTGGGGTACAAGAAAGAAAGAAAAGAACCTATCTTTCCTACAATAGCCTTGGAAAAGATGGACAATTAAATAGCAAATAAAAATGTGTAAATTAGAGCTGCTGCAGCTAAGAGTTTCTCAGATAAATACAACTGCAAAGAGGAAGTTATATAGAAAAATGTTCATTTCTTTGTAAATAAATCCAAGTATTTTTCTAGTAGTGTGAGATTTTGTGCCATTTTAGCATTTCTACAGCAATCAAAATTGTGAAAGCAAATGTTAACCTGTGCGGGCTCAACCGTCCCTAATCTAGCAGAACACCTTAAGAGCAGCAAAAGTAGTTTAGCCATAACTAACGCAGGGGATTTAAGAATTTTCTATTCTACACCATGGGGACAGAACAACCTGAGATCCCCTAAATGTTACATCAGAACACATCTTGTTGAATTCTGATTTTTAGAAACATTGATTAGTAAGACAAAAAAAGCTATCTTTCTGAGCTTTGTAATTATTTCCCTGTTATTTGTCAAAATTCATTAATCATTACAGGTTTCAGATATAATCCTACTGAAAGGCAGGCTTTCTCTTCATCTCAAAGCAAAGAATTAGTGCTGCTGAACATCTGAACCAACATTTGTTTCCGTTAACAGAAGACCATGAAAGTGCCCTACGGTTACCGCTTTCAGGCCTTGGAATAAAACCTGTAACGAAACTGCTGTATCCATGAGAGACTTTATCTCTAGGATTCCCTGGGCTTTTCTAAGATAGTAGAAGAGTTTTGCAACAAACAAAATAAAATAAATTGTATGTGTAAAGATGTAAATTTCGGGTAACTGTCCTTGACAACTTAGCAGTTCCAGTTGTAATAGCAAAAAGGGAACTCACTTTGTAAAGTAGAATTATGATGTTAACATGAGATTGAAGAAAACCGTATTTCAGAATCCGTTATTATGCAGAGTTTATATCTTACCTTGGGAAGAGAAAAATAGCTAGCCCCCAAATTATTGAATTGTCCTAGAAGTAGAGCAATTTTGGATAACTAGTTCATCAAGCAGAGCCAGTTGTAGTAGTTTGGATTTCATACAACATATATAGCTCTTGTTTTATACATGCGTGATTTTAAAACACTGAAAAATAAGATTATAAAGTTGAGTGACAAACTTGTGGTATTTAGTAGTTGTTGCATCAGTGAAATATGAATGGAATTAGTTACCGTGGATAATTTCAATACTGAGAGGCTAGAGCAGGAGTGTCAAACTGGCACAGATGGATTCGCACAGGCTCTACCCACCCCATTGCCGCAAATGGGAAAAACGTCACAAAACGTCAGGTGACAGCAACGTGACGCGGCAAGTTTTGACACCCATGCGCTAGAGCATATATTAACTGCAAAAAAATGTAATCACCAAACGCATAGTGAAGATAAAATATCAATCAACTGTTTCCATATAGGGATTAGTACACAGGAGTTCTTGCTGGATAGCATTCCGACACAAGCATACTTAGAAATCCTACTCTGCTTAATTCAGTGGGTTCCTAAGCAACTGTAAATAGGAATCTACAAATTATTCTGGATTTGCTTTGCGAAGATGATGTCCCCTTACTTTTAAAGCGCAGCTCCGGAAAAGATGCCAATTTGTGTATATTGTAGTTTTCAGCTTAATGCAACTTTAAAGTCAGTATGCAGTACTTTCTATATAAATCCAACAAAGGCATGATAACTGAGGATCTTGACATCTACTCAGTCCAGTTAACCATCAAAAAGGAATTGCTTTTCTATTATTTTAATAGACTTTATTGAAAAAACAATTAAGGTCACAATAATATATGCAGACCATTCTGCCAAATATACAAGCTACAAATGCTTGCTTGACAGTCAAAGTTCAGTTTTAGTAGCATACTTGAGAAATGAATAGAAATCCATATAAAACAATACTCAGTTTCCATAGGAACACACAGATAAATGTGACCTCCCCTTCTACTTACCTATCTTGTTACATTTACACATACCCAAAGCTTTCCAAACATTTAAAAATTCTAGGAAGAATTAAGTTAATGGTCCCCAATGTCCTATAAAAAAACCATCCCTAAACTTGCGCATTAGCTAACAGGATCTATACGTTAATGCTTGCTGAAGTACAAGCGGCCGGATGGTGTTCAATTCCACTTTCCCAGGCACAAGAGAGGGGCAACGGGACATCCTGGTCCTCTGCTTCTGCTGGAAAACCTTCCTTCTTTATCCGCTCCATCAACTGCCTAACGTGGGGGGAGGGGAGGGAGAGAAACAAGAGTGCAGTACAAATCTAAAAATCAAAATCAAGTAAGATACAATAATTTTCTAAATATACCAATTAACCCTCAGTAGCTATTTAAAGAACGAAAAGGTGGCACAGATGCCCATTTTGGTAACATCATTCCAGTTGCTCCACAAAATAGTGAATCTTGAGTTAAGTATTGCTCTGCCCAGGTCATTCAACTCTTCCAAGTCATCGGATTTTCTGCAGTCACAAGGAGCTTGATTTTGCAAATCCTTGGCTTTTTTAAAAAGTTTTTTAAAGTGTGTGTGTGTGTCTTATACAATTTTGCTACACAGAGCGAGGAAGGCTTGTGAGAAATCAGTTCTAAACAAAGGAACTATACCTATAGAAAACCCAAACTATCTGTCCTCTTCAGCATTTTTTCAAAGCAAGTTTATTCACAGCTCATTCAAATAAAATTAAAGAGACTCCCATTGCACTTACTAGAGAATGAAAAGCACAAATGGCAAGAGTACTAACCACGCTGTCCTTGACATTACATAGTGTATTGTTGGCCTCTGGAATCCATTGAAGGTAGAAGCGGCTGCCACAGTGTAGGCTCCCATGTTTTCAAACAACATCCAGTCTCCAACCTGCAGTTCTGGCAGGCCACAACGCTCAACAATACGATCAAGGCCATCACAAGTTGGTCCCCATATACTACAAGAGTAGACTCTCTCATCCAACTTAGATCTCTGAAAAAAAAAATGAAACACATAATCAAAGATCAATGCAGGATAAAATATTGAGTATATATGCAGAGGTACAGAAATCAAGAAATAATCAAACCAAATATATATTCAAAATGAAACACAGTATCTTTGCCAACTTGCTCTGAAAACATTTTACAGACCTCACGGCAGATAACAAGATGGATTATATATCAAGAAATGCCCAAGAACAGCCAGGTTTTCTCCTCAAGCTGCCTTCTAAATGGTAAGATGATTTCAAAGTAAGATTAAGGAAAACCAGCTGGTCAGAACCCAACTTTTTTAGGTGATAAGCTGGTTGGGGGAAGTGCGTAGAGTCCGTGTGGTATGCATAACTGTGGCTCTATTGCAAAAGCTTCCCCATCCGACAGCTGTCGCCTTTTGCCTGCTATTTCTCTCCCTGCCTTTTCTGTACTAGGAAATGTTTTAGGAATCAAGGAACTACAACACAACTTTGGCTAACTGTATGATTATTAATTTTGACATAAACCTTGTTGGTAACTTTAGCTGGGAATGTCATGTTGATTACCGATGTGTCTCTCTAATTAGTTGTCTTGGACTGTGTTAATGGAACAACTGATTCAGTTTTGATTCAATAAACTTTTCAAATTGTGCTACACAGCACTGTTGACTTCTGTGGTAATTATGCCGAGGAATAAAAACCGAGGGAAAAAGGTAAGCCGTCTATGATTTTCCCCCTTCTAAGACAAAACGTAAAAACCCCAGCTTAGTATGGATTTTGAACTTTGCTTTTCTTCCACTGCATCATGCTAAAGTAAGAAATGTGTGCAGTAGTTTTCCTGAGTGATTTCTCATTTTCTTTTCCTGGAAAGGGGATGCATTACTGAAGAGAATCTGGAGTTACTAAGCTGTCTGTCAACACCTGTTACCTAAAGCTATATTCCTACAGACATGTTATATAAATATGCATGATGTACCTTTTGCAAAACTGGCTTGACATGTGCATGATCATACAAGATGCAATTAAATGACCCATATACTCCATCGTTAACATAATACATAAGAGTTTTGTCGTTCAGTTCTTCTTCATCTATTTGGAGAAAAAAATGAACACTTTTATTACAGATAGAAATTCCAATTTTGAACATTCTGCCATATTTTCATTTATTAAAATGAAACAAAATCAAAGATGGTACTAAATCAATATTGTTAAGCCTTTGCATGCAGGTAGTCCTTGAATTATGGCCACAATTGAGCTAAGAATTTATGTTGCTAAGCAAGACAGTTAAATGAACTTTGGCCCATTTTACAACCTTCTTTGCCACAATTGTTTAAGTTAGCGTCAACGATACTACGGTAGCTTAAAGTGAATCTGGCTTCCCCACTGACGCTGCCTGTCAGAAGGTCACAAATGGCGATCGCATGATTCTGGGACCCTGCGACCGTCATAAACGTGACATACTTGCCAAGCATCTGAATTCTGATCATCCCAAAACTATGGGGATGTTGCAAGGATTGTAAGAGTGAAAAATGGGCCTACGTCGCTTTTTTCAGTGCCACTGTAACTTCGAACAGCAACCGAATGAACTGTTGCAAGTCGAAGACTTACCTGTACTTTTTCACATATGCAAAGTTTTATCATTCACAGAGAAAAAAGGACGATAGGCCTGCATTAAGGGCAACGGCAAAATGCTGCAATTATTAAAACGGGGTTGGGTGGGTCAGAAAACAGGTAAAAGGTAGATAGGAAAAAGGTATCTGGGTAGGCCATTCCCTGGTTCACTCTGTAGGGTTTTTTACAGGGAAAGAGGGACAGCAATACCAACGTTTTTACACAGCTATGTTTTTGTACACTTCTGGGGAAAATAATCCTAAGTAATAGCAAAAGGAAAGGTTTCTTCAAGTGTGAAAGTTAATATATTCTTGATAATGAGAATTCCACAGCAAACGTAATTCAACCGCTTTCATATTACAAACCAAAAAGGATGAAACCTAAATTGTGCCGGGAGGCTTTCCCGATAGGCTTTCAAGGACGCGGCCCCCTCCCGTCTACCGGATTCCAACGCGGCAAAAGAGTGAGGGGAGAGGATACCTGGGTCTTTCTCTCCTCCTGGCTCCCAGGTTCCCCTGAAGTTTTATTTCTTTCTGCCTTCTTAGCTATAAAATTCCTAATTGTAGAATTAGAAATTTTAACTGGAATTTATCCTTCCAGCTGTGAAAAATTCTAGGTTATTATTACATACCATCGGATCCAGTCTGTTCCTTTATTACAATCTTCTTTGCTATTATGTTAACAGCTAGTGTAAAAGCGGATGCAACGTAGTATCTGCCGGGTTCAGCAATAATTTTCACCCCAGAATCAGGAGGAAAATACTTGTCCAAAGCTGGATTAATTACATTGGTTACCTTAAAAGTGAATCAGAAAGAAAAAGAAATTATAATCAGCTCTTACTGATCAGCTCTTCCGGTTGAAATTCCAGCTTTGACTCTGGGAGGAGAGAAATTGCTCCCCTCAGAGTGGGTTCGTAATTTGGGGGTTC
>JANHGC010003754.1:122869-134913 GCA_027560395.1 Boaedon fuliginosus | reverse complement strand
CAACCCTGACAAGACCGAGTGGCTGTGGGTTTTGCCCCCTCGTGATCCAGGTGATCCTCCAACGTTGAAGCTAGGGGAGGAGAAATTGGCAGAAAACAACCCAGACAGCCCATGGGCAACTTCTATATAGAGTGCCGATGATCCTTCACCAAGACAGGTTTTCATGGGGATCTTCGGGGCATTCTCCATTGTCCAGAAGCAGTTTGCTTCATGCTATGCAGGAAGAGCAGCCCCTGCCTCCCCAGCTTGAAGGACAGGACCCTGAACACCTTCGCTCGGCGGTCCCATATCCTTGGTGCAACCACAGCGTGACCTGGTCTCGTCTCCCAATAAACGGGCCTCCTTCCCCTTTCTTTTGGATGCATGCACCTTAACCCAGAGCTTGGCTGCCTCTGTCATTCATGCATTGCTTTTATGGATTAAATAGATATTTGATAAAATATGTACGTGTAGGATTTCCCCACCAGCTTTCATTTTATCACCACATACTAAACAGAATTGTCTTTCCACCCAGGGCAAGATAAACCTTTTTGTCATAACATTTTTTTTCCACAATGGCATTTAGTAAAGGTTTACGTCTAAATTAAAAATCTTAAATTTCTTTCTAAAGTGGGATTAACTACAAAGGCAAACATAGATTGTATTATTTATTGATGCTATTATTATTACTGAGTTGAGCCAGATCTTTTTTTTTTAAGTCTGATTTCTTAAACAATTTAATAAGAACATATTTTTGAAAGAGTGGTCCCGTTTATTTTTAAATTATTTTTTCAATTTCAGTTTAATAATTTAATTAATTATGCAGCTCTTTTTCTGGCTACAAAATGAAAGTAAGTAAAATGTGCTGGTTGGTTTTTATGACCCCAGGAGGTGCACAAATGTACATAGGTTACAAAGCCCTTGTCTGTATAGGTCTCAGATCTCGCTAAGTACATCCAAGGTGTACAATTTAATTTCCCTGCGTGAACATCCACCCAATGCTGACAGGCCAAATTGCTTTTACTTTAAAAAGTAGGTCAGTGGTTCATCAGTGGAACACCTGAGGTAAAAATTAAAGGGAAAGTAGTAAGTTAGCACGTGATGTTCTTTTGTTCCCACAGCACGTTTCTCTGGAATATGGCCATGTATGTCAGTGCAAATAGTCACTCCAGCACAACCTGCTTGGGCTGGATCACATGATCAGAAATTTATATAGCCTAACCAGAGATCTGGGTGTTGGGTGGAGGCGTCAGGAAAACAGGCCGGTCTCTCTTCAGGTTATCACGTGAAAGTTAGTTTTGTTAAAATGGGATCATTTAAGGGTTTGCTAATTCTGGAGTCTGACTAAATTTATCATTGCATTATTACTGGAGCATGACTTTCTCATCATGATGTGGTAACTTCTTATGTGTATATAATATTAAAACCATTGAGGTAATTTTGTCCTATTTATGTCAGCAGCTTTAGGCAATTAGATCTTTATAAATTAGCTTTTCATACAACAAAGTGGTTTTAGAATTTTGCAAAACCTCCCTGTCTTGATATGAAACATTGGGGAGTGGTTAAAAGTAGTTATTTAGTTTACAAAAGGATACAAGTACATTGTATAGTTCATATGATTTGTGTCCCAAGTTATTTGTGGATATATAAGTAATCATTGACATATGAGCACAATTGAGCCCAAAGTTTCCTTTGCTAAGCAAAACGGTTGTTGAATTTTGACCCGTTTTACAGCATTGCTTGCCAGAGTTTGTCAGGTGAATCCCTGCAGTTGCTAAGTGAGTAACGGGGTGGTTAAATGCACCCGGCCTCCCCACTGACTTGGCTTGCCACGTGCTTGCAAAACCCTGGGGACCCGGCAGCCGTCATGAAATGCGGGCCAGCTGCCAAGCGTCCAAATTCTGATCACGTGACCATAGACCTGCTGCGACACTCCTAAGTGTGAAAAAGTGTCACTTTTTTTCCTGCCATCGTAAGTTCAAACGGTCACTAAACAAATGGTTGTAAGTCGAGGACTGTTTGTACTGGTGAACGTGGGCGCCATTTGTCCAAAAGGGTTGCTTATTCGATTATCTTCTTTCTGCCTTTGGTGACGTAGACTTCCGTGGGTCCAAGGGGAATATAAGCTGAGGAACACTGACATGTTGCTGCCCAGCTGATCATCTCTGCTCGCTTTGGATGCATTCACAGGTAGCGTCCCAGTGGAAGGAAGGTACCGTCTTTTTATTGAATTGATCTCCTGTAAGATTAAAAACCCTCTTGAATTAATGTAAGATCGTTTAATCATCTTCTTACTTCACAAGCACGGTGTTTGCAGAGAATAAGAGGCGAGTATAAGGAGCATGGCTTTAAAAAGGGGATTGCACCAGGGGTGAGGGGGGCTCTTGGCTCAATGGAAGGTGCTCTTAAAGGGAACCATATCCCTTCTTGAGTTAACAAGGCTGACACCAGTCTAGGAGGCTGGTTTTTCTTACAATATGGTCTTCCAATAAAGGCCACGATGGTGCTGTTTTAATCACATAATACAATACTCCAGAAATGGATTAAATGTCTAGATTATTATGTGAAAAAACATAGTTGCCCTCAAGGGCAAAGGAGTGGATGGTCAGCCGAGAAGCAATTGTCCAAAGACGTTTCAAAATAGTGCTAAGATATGAGGCCAATACGAACCTAGCTCAGAGCTTCTAAATGTCCTAAGGCAACTAAAAAAGGAAACCATTCCAGTACAAAAATACTGAACATATAAAATATAATGTATACAGTATACGTTACTGTATACACCAGTTGTTTCTCAACCACTGACATTTAAATACCTTTTGTGGCCACGGACCCCCAAGGCCTAACTGAAGGCTTAACTTGCCACATTTCTTCAAGACTTTGCAGACCCCCTGTGACGACATTGCAGACCCCAGGACTTCGTGGACCACAAGTTGGGAATCACGACTATACAGTAATTATACAAAGCAGAATGTTAATTATATTCCAATAGTCACACATGGACCGTATGATTAACTTAGAGCAAAGAACTGGATTTATAAAGAAGACAAGCGAGGGATAGGTTGGTGTAGATATAATTATACTTCTCCACATAGAACAAAATATCGATCTAATGACCTAAGATGAGAATTACAAGTGAGAAAACATACATCTGCTTTAATTTCCAGGAAATATCTGTTTAATAGATAAGTTGAATTTATATTTGCCATGCTTACCATAGTTACCAGACAAAATAGTCTGTGGCGAAAGTGGCTGGCTGGGAAGGCCCCTGGGTTGCGGTTATGCTCCACCCCATGGTTGGCTAGACCGGGTTGCCCTGATAGACCGGTCTCCCTGGGGAAAAAAAGTTGAACAATAAAGCAATATGAAGCAGGAATATGGTTATAATGGGTATAAAAAATGATTTAAATATACAATAGGAATAGACTGGTTCACATTTTCCACCTGTTTAATATAAAATAGCAAGATACAAGCATAAAACTGAAAACCGACACGTGGCAACAGAACTGCCCCTGTCATTTGGTAGAATAAAGCTGCCATGTAAAGCAACGCCTGGAAGATGGCATCCTTACCACAGGACATGGTGCTCAGCAAGTAGTGCTCTGAGCCAAAATAAAATTCAGCAGGAAGTCCAATCCGAATCACAAAAGAGATACCGTCCATCTTGCTCTCCGTCTCAGGCTGCCAGGCCAATCTGCTTGGCCATTAACAGAAGCCTTTGAAACATTTCTTTCATTGTTTTAATCATCTTCCTCCAAAACCTCTTCATAAATTTCTGCTTCACAAAGTACATTTCCCTGTGATGCTAACACTTCTAATCTATTCGATCCCGGCCTTAAGAAGTTTTCCATATTTTCCACGTTAACAGTCTTGTGTATTTGCTTTGAAACAATGATCTTATTGAACTACCACAGTCATGGCTTTATAGATCACGGATGGGCAACTTTTTAAGCTGGGGGCTGCATTTGAAAGGAAGGGCAGAGGAGGCAGAGGAAGGGGAGGACCGTGGCCTCACAGCATCACTTAAGGGGGTGGAGGTGGGGATTTTGACTGAAAGTACCTATTTTTCTCAGGAGACTGGTTTTCCTTTCTTGGTCTGCCTGCTGCCTGCCGGAAAATCAGGAAGAAACCATACCACTGTCATCCAGCAAGGGCATGCAAGGCTCCTGGCTGAGAGTTGGGCATGTGGGATCTTTGGGCACAGAGACTACTGTAGCCCCACCTGATTTACACAGAGGCCTGTCTAGCTTCTCTGGGAGGGAGACACCTTGAGAGTGTAAGTACCTTTTACATTGTTGCGCTAGTTGTTGGCAATTAATTCTATATGGCGGCTTCATTGTCACCTGCAATAAATCCTCTAATCCAGCCAAGCCATATCTGAAAATGTTTGGGCAACTCAAGCTAAAGAGTTAGACTAAACAACGAAGGATCTCAGATTTTTTTTATTTTTTTTTGCTGAACCCTGTCTGAAAAGGCGAGTAGGTTTTTCCACTATATTCCCCAAAATGTCCCTCTATCCATCCATACAGTTTTTAAAACTAGATGAAGAGAATGAGAAAATGTCACTCATGTGCACATGTTGGAGCGGACTTTGGATCGGGGCCATTGACTGTGGCTGTTAGTATTGGACAAATCCTAGTTTGACTGTGTTACAATGGAGGTTTACAAAGGCCTACTATCATAGTGGCTTGAACTAATAAATAGTTTTATTACAATTTCATTCTACATAATTAAAAAAAAACTTTGTTGGCAGTTGTCATGCAAATATATTTTAAAATCAGCTGCCTCTGTCTGCTTAAGTCCTACCTATTTTCAGGTTGAATGAACTTCAGCTAGCGGCCTAGAGCGCCTCGGTTGGGCAGGGGGAGCTCTGGGAGTTGAGATCCACACTCTTAAAGTTGCTGAGACTGAAACACCTGGGCTTACAAAAGCCCTTTTCACCAGAGACCCTGCAGCACAAAGAGCTGGCAAGGAAACCTCAGCCGGGCTCTGTGGTTCTATCCTACAGGCAGGGATTGCGCCCTAAATCTAAAGTAGAAAAAAATAGGTCCTGTAGAGTCTGGTCCACAAATATCCGATGGGGAAGCCAGTCTTGAGTCACCCATGAATGCTTTGCTTAGTGTTCAGAAGGTATTTGACGAGTGAGAACAACTTTCACTGACATTATAATCTGGAAATTGAAAATAGTTTGTCATTGTGACATACTTTGAGGATGGTCAAATGTAAGGCAAAGTTCTGGCCCAGAATCAGAATTTTCCTTTGCTAGAGAGAAAGGAGGAAGAAAAGAAAGGAGACCACAAAATGGCCATTATAGCCATCCGGTTAAACTAGCCCCACTTCCAGGGACTGGTGGCCTGAAGATAATTCTAGGTTCCCCCCTCCCCAGCTAAAGAAAGCAAAGCAAGCCTCACCTAATCTGAAACTTCCAGATATCTAAAATCAAGTATGAAGAGTTTAATCTCCTAATTAAACACTGAAGCAATAACCCTGTAAGGGCCCAAGTCCGACAGTCCTTGTAAAGTGTGCAGAGATGGATTTTCCTGATTGACCAATGCAGAGCAAGAGTGAAGAATTGGACACGCTGGCCAAAATTATGGCCACAGGAATCAGAAACGACTGCCCCCGTCACGATGGTTTTATGCTTTACTATAGTTGTGAGAATTGCTCCTCTACACCTGAAAATGCCATGATGGAGCTGGAAGAAGGTTTTAGAAAATGACACTGTGATATTTTCTGCACCTTCTTCCAGGAGATGTTGGACTTATAAACTGGCCTAAGAAGGGAAGCCTCCCCTCTGTCCACCCTGAGGCCTCATAAAGGTGAGGAATTCCAAACTTCTCACATCGTATTCTAAACGGTGGAAAACCACAAGATGCAACAATAGCCCTGGCTCATTTTCGAGGGCAATTAGATAAAGTCAGGCAACGTGTCACGATGGTTGCTGTACGTGTATCCGGGATGACTCTTCATACCGCCGGCGGGGGCGCGTACACCGGGGGGGGGGGCTCTCCCCGGGGGCATCTGGTTGGCTGCACTTGGCTGGTTTAACACGTCTTTGATCCGACCGACCCTCTTTACATTCTGTGAAATTGCATGAATTGGTCCTTTTTACTTTAGAGTAAAATGAATGTGAGGAGATGAATACCAGGTTTTCTTGGCTTGTCCTGAGGATTTGAACTAGATCTTATCCTTTTTTTCCTCTCCAATCCAATGGCCAACATTGCTAAAAAGGCTGTCCCATTTTGCACCCATTACTGGAAGCATCGGAATGGAGAGGTGGCGCTTTCATATAAAGGGCTTTTAAAAGCCCGAGGGTTCAAACCATTTTTCCCCACGTCCCTCCAGGGATCTGCCATTAGGACTAACTGCCCTCCTCCTCCATTCTTTATGGAGGAAAACCTTCAGTTAGGAAGAATTTGCTGAATGAACGTTGGTCACACTCAGACCGATATTTTAATGCTGCTGATCAGTATCATTTAAAGGTGCCGTTTAAAGCCCTTTAAAGGTGCCATTTTTTTTGCCACAGTTGGCTTTGGCTTCAGACCTGGGAACCCAGAACTCTTGGAAATAAACAAAGGGCTGGATGGAGAATCACCCAGTACTGGAAGAGCAAGAACACAAATCTTTAGTTAATTATAGTACTGGACATACTTAAGCTTCTTGTGAAAGGAATTACATTTGGTTTCACTAAATCTGTAAAATACTAAGACTATGTCAGCACCTGATTGAAGCAGCATCTCTCTTTTTCCTCAGGGAGGAGTGGTAAATCACGGTTGTGACCTAGTTTTAGACTGAAAACATTTCCATCATTTTGATGGTGACTCACTCTGTTGTATAGTCGACCTGGGTAATGCCCAGGAGGACATTCTGGCTATATGAGAACATTTAGCAACATTATGAGATATTCCACAACTAAAACAACCCTTTAAATTACAGATAAAATGAGATTTTTCTCTGGTGCTGTTTTTCTAATCAATGTTCTACACTCTGGAATGAGAAATAACAGATCTTGTCTTTCCTCTGCTGGATGTGTAACTCTTTCAGATATCGGAAGAGAGCCGTCCTATCTCCTGTCAGCCACCTTTCCTCAAGGTAAAAACTAAGCTCCCCTCATAAGCCTTCGGTTTGAGGCCCCTGATCTTCCTTTTACCCTTTTCTGAACATGTTTCCGTTTCTTTGAATCCTTCTTAACACGTGAAGCCTAGAATGTTAACGATATTTGAGGTGGGATCTGACCAAAGCAAAATACAATCAAATAATTTCTTCCCGTGAGTTAGGAATGATACTTCTGTTGATCCAGTTTCAACTGTAGTTCTCTTTTAAGCAGCTGCATCACCCAGCCAACTCATGTTCAGGTTTCAGTCCAGATCTTGAAGATCTTCTTCTCAAGCACCGTCACCAAGTCAGATGTCCCCCATCCTTAACCACCTGTAAGTTGCTGTCAGTCAGAATGAAACCGGGGGGGGGGGGGCAGTGGCACACCACAGACTCCATACCTTTCACGCACATGTGAGATGATATGACATAGATACAACAGGACAGGGCTTGCCCTGTGATACTGCTTTTGTCACTTTGCCCTTCTGGAGATGTCACTGCTGCCATGTTATAATTGTGTTTGATTTTTGTGAAAATCTTTGCACTTACGTCTCTTAAATTTCTGGTCCTTCACCAGGGCCTTTTGTTGTAAAAAAACCAAATATCTTTCTGCATACAGCTGAATATGCATTGATGATAAAGGAAAATTCTGATCCACAGGGGTGTCAGTGAACCTAAAATTATATCCGGGGGGGCGGGGGAGGATGGGACGGGGTGGGCTTTGTTCTCCGGCAAACATGCTCTTTGAACATTGTTGTTGGAGATGGGGCTTCTTTGGAAGGCTAGCATGGTGAAACCTCTGGTTTTCAGAACCCTTAAGTGGACCTTTGAATCCCTAGAAAAGTTAAGCTCCGCAAGTGTTACTGGTGGTTATGGATGGGGTTCATCTGAGTTGGTATGGTGCTTGAGAAGAAGACCTTCAAGATCTGGACTGAAACCAGAACAAACTGACTGAAACCAGAACAAACCAAAAGGCGGGAGTGGGGGCCTCTAAAATGAAGTTGGAACATGAACAGAGAGATTACTATAACAACAGAATTTAACAGAATAAAAAGGCTGACACTGCGGGCTTCCTTGCCAACCTATCCGCTGACATCTCCATAGTTTGGATCATAAAAGTTGCTTTTTTGTGTGTATTCTAGGCACCTCTTTGATGTGCTGTAATTTGTATTAGAAAACGGGCACCAAAAGCCACTACCGGAGTATCATGGCAGACCGAAAACTGAAAATGAAGACTAGCAGCATCAGAGTTCTATTTATTATGTTCAAGGTTAGTTTTTTTTCCTGCCTTGAGATGCAACCGAAAGAAGGAAACGTGTATTCTGTTCTGTTTTTTAATTTTAACTTCCACCTTCCTGCTAGAGGCCCAGTCCTAGGCCAAAACCTTAACTCATCAGCCATAGTGGCTCTTTTACTACCTCTGCAAAGCATGGGTTTCAAGCAGAGAAAGTTAAAACATTAACCGAATGGGATTTAAGCCCAATTACACATTTAAATAGAGGAAATTTCATTACGGATTTCTTTGGATATAGCCAACGATGGATGATCTAGTTAGCAATCTGTGATTCAATACTTTAAATCCGTCTCGAGTTCCCCTTGATCGGGGAAGAGAGGTGGGGTATAAATCAAATCAAATAAATAAAATAAATAAATAAATCAGAACACCCTGTCCAGGGGGAAAATATATATATATATATGAATGTATTCAACTCCCTCGGACCTTCTGTCCCACGTGAAATAACTAAATTCCATATGCATTAACAGGAACTGAAGTTCATAGAAAGCACCAGGTTAGCATGAGTTGCATTAGGTTATGTTTATAATGTTACACAATCTCCTAAAATATATAATTGAAACCTTATTGCGGTATCAAACATGGATTGCATATTTTAATTTCTTGCTTAACTAGAGAACAAATCCAGTTGATATATTCCTTTATTAAAATATCTCATTAATTTTGCTGATGCCCTTGTACACTAAACCAAACTCAGAACTATGCTAAATTTAAAGGTATATTCATGAAAGGAGAAAGCATTTTTTTATTTTATGTATTTTATTTATTTATTTCGTCAAGCATACACGATAACAGGTAGGATATGAACGTAAACATGAATAAAGAAGGTGTACACAGGGACGGTAGGCACACTGGTGCGCCTATGCATGCCCCCTTTACGGACCCCTTAGGAAGGGGGTGAGGAGGTCCACGGTGGACAGCTTGAGGCTGAAGCTTGGAGGGTTTGAGGCTGTAACGACGGAGTCGGGTAGCGCATTCCAGGCGTTGGCCCCTCGGTGGCTGAGGTCCTATTTTCTGCAATGGAGTCTGGAGCGGTTTACCTTGAGTTTGTATCGATGGTTTGCCCGTGTATTATTGTGGATGAAGCTGAAGAAGTTTGTTGACAGGCAAGACGTCGTAGCAAATAATTTTGTGGGCTATGCTTAGATCAGACCGCAGGCGGCGCAGTTCAAGGTTGTCTAAGCCTTTTTTGTTTTGTTTTTATCTTGAACAAAAAATAATCCTACTTGAGACTTCCTGTGGCAAAGATGCATTCCAATGAAACCAAATTCCAGGATACTTCCACGGTTTTCCTTTTGTATGAACCAGCTCTCAAATGGCTTTTTGGAGAAAAATAAGAATTCAGAACGAGCCCTGCCCAATTGCATTTTTCCCTGGAGCAGACTTTTCCCTTCATTACCTAAAACCACTAATCAGAAAGTCTTGTTTACCCTGTGTAGGTAAAACACTTTAAGTCAATTTAAATGTCCCCGTTCTGATTGGGTAACCTGTTTGTGTGTCATTACCCAAAGAAAAAACACTTTTACCCAATTTTGGTTAATTTATCCAGATTTGGGAAGCGTTGCCTTGAGGCACAAAAATAGGGATGTTCCATGATGACCTTTTCTAACTATCCAAACTGCAGTTGGCCAAAATGATTTTTCTTTAATTGAAAACCATATATTCAAAGAAAAGTATGGAAGTGAGATGGAAGTATGCCTTTTGCATCATTAACTGCTGCATGAAGCTGAGCAAGGAGGGAGAAACACAGTTGGATTCACCCATGATCACCAATAAACATTTTTCTTCACTATAATTTTGTAAAAGTTTTTTTTCCTTACAAAATTTACCAAATTTCAATCCATGGGAATCATGGGCCCTAGAAGGAATACGTTCTGTACGTTAGCCCATTTGAGGTATCTTGGTTGACAGTTTTGCCCAAAGACGCACTATTTTGCCCAGCTAAATGGGCATGAGAGTTTTCGTCGTCTTCTGGCGCCATCTCCGCCATTGGACATTGGGGAACATGTTGGCAATCCTTTTTTTTATCAAAAAGCCGCACGAAAAAGTGCAGTTGAGTTTTGTCCAAACCAGTTCCTTAGATTTTGAAGCCGTGATGTTCTTCTTCTTCCTGGGCCTCGTTGGCCTTCAATCTTTCCTTGGAGGGTTAAGTGAAGCGTGCCATATTTTTCTGAGTGTCGCATCACATGTTCAAAATATTCTAACTTCTGCTTTTTTATGGTGTTGATGATTTCCCCTGGCTTTCCCAGGTGGCTTATCACCTCCTTTCTGATTTTGTCAACCCAACTTGAACGTAACAGCCACCTGTAAATCCACCTGTCAGGTGCTTCCAGTCTCTTGTCAGAGACCAACTCTCCACTCCGTAGAGAAGGATGGACAAGATGGAGCATCTGACCAGCCTGCTTTCCAATCTTAAGCTTATGTCGGGATTGCAGAAGACCTTTATCGTTTTGAAGGAGGCTGTTCGAGCTTTCTCTGTCCTTGTTTTTACTTCAGGGGTCCCGTTCCAGCTGTCATGGAAATTAGAACCGAGGTGTGCCACCCTTTCCACTTTTTCTAGTGGGGTTCCTTCCGAGGTTATTGGTGATAAATTAATGGGTTGTTTGCTGACGGCCATGAGCTTGGCTCTTGAGGCGTTAAGTTTCAAGCTGTATTTTTCAGACATTTCTGTGACTTGGTTGATGAGGAACTGAAGGTCTTCAGGAGACTTTTCAACGAGAGTTTTAGTAAATAGATAATTTTCCCCTTAGCTTATGCATATTGTACAATTGTTGCTACACATTTTAGCCCTAGCTCAGGTGGATCCTTGGCTGTCCTTTTACTGCCTTACTTTCGACATTTGTTTTTGGAACCAAGCCAGCCACAATGTCAAAGTCAGTCTCTTGGATCATTACGCTGGATATTTGTTGCTAATCTGTTGTTGTTCTAAGGTCAAAACGGTTGGACACACTCTTTTAAGTTCTGGGCATTTGCAACAAAAATTATAGTGAAAAACTTCAAAAGTATCTGTTTAGGCCTACGTGTATATGCAATCACTTCTTCAAGAGACCTTCCAAAAATAGCATCCTGAGGCTAGGAGGGGTCCTCCCCCCCCCCACTAACAGCCGATTCCACTGTCAAAGCGGAAGTTGCTCCCGAGATGGGAGGGAGGGCGCTCAGGCCTCGGTATCGTTTGCCTGTGAAGAGGAACCGGGATGGTTGCAGTTCCTGGGCCGGGAGTTGGGTCTCCATCTTTTCCTAAAAGCTCTTTAGATTTTTGAAGGTCTCCTTGTGTTAACATCACTTTGGGAATTTGTTTTCGTTTTTGACTTACATTTCAAATATTAAACATCTGGTTGCATGCTGAGCTCTCCTTTACCCCTTGCTGGATTACAGTGTAATGTAAAAATCATTACAATGTGCTGATTAAAAGAAAATGGTTACTGTTTTTTGTTTCTGAATTACCGTAATGAAATCTTTCCCTCCTCACCGCATGGAAGATGAAGGCGCTCCTTTGGCAGCGAGAGCGCTTTGATTTACATTGGACTGCGATAGTAAGGAATTTGCATTTCACCTGCATTTACAAAAACTTGTTGTTTTACTTTATTTTATTTTTGAATATTTCTGTTGTGGCTCAGCAGCGTGCTGCACCTCTGACAGCCAATTCTGATTCAGAGGATGATCTGGAGTCAGAGTTGGA
>JANHGC010003754.1:101298-114852 GCA_027560395.1 Boaedon fuliginosus | reverse complement strand
CCACCGGATCCAGGGAAGGCTTCTTGAGGAGGGGCCTAACCACAGCCTCTTTCAAGGCATGTGGAAAATGCCCCTCAATCAAAGAAGTGTTGACAATCTCCTGGATCTATCTTGAATCAGCAATATTAAAAATATGAAAGACAATCAGTAAGAGAAGCAGGCATAAACTCTGGTGCTAATAGTTAAGGGAATTTTTATCAGAGAAATGCATTAACAATTTACTAACCATACTAGCAGATTTTTTCAAATAAATTGCTGAGAGTTATTATATTTCATCATACAAGATCATTGTACTAACTGTAGGAAGATTGTTCTTCCATTCTATTAAAATATAATTATTTACTATTATCAATTGCTTTTAACTTACTGGATTCTGGGACTGTTGTTCTCCATCTAGTTTTCACATGGATTGGAGGTACGTATGAACATTATAAACAAGCAAAGGAAGAAATAAAGTTGGATACTAGAGTTTTAAAGGTGCTTTTTCGAAAAGGCAACTGGACTATTTTTTCCTTGAGGAAGAAGAACAAAAAGTTTTGTTTCGCATCCAAAATGTTTTGTTCTTCTTCCTCAAGGAAAAAACAGTCCAGTTACCTTTAGGAAAAAAAACACCTTTAAGACAACTATGACCTGGATGACTGAGAATCTCCACAGACGTTTTGCATACTAGAACTGTAAAAAACTTTTTTCAGAAAGTCATTTCACTTAATTAAATGTCAATGTTACCCTCAAAGCAAAGTGACAAAACCAAACACTTTTCTATTTTTAAAGGTCAGAAAGTAGTGAAAGATCTGCTTAGTTTTATCTAACAAGTGTGACTTCTGGACAAGTAGATAGATTTCAGTTGATGCCCAGCAGCCATTATTATGGCGCACTGCCTCATCTCCACACAACACTAGAGCTTGCTGCCATACCAAACTGCAATCATGGCAGGATGATAGTTTAATATAGATAAGTGTGTGATGACACACATCAAATAACAGTCATGAAAATAATAAATGTAATCAATATTTACATTACTTAATCCAGAAGTCTTGTGCTCTAGAAATGCATGACTATAAATGGACACATGAAGCTCGGGCATTAATTCTGAACAAGATGATGCAAAGCTTTCATTTTGATAAAGCTTTTATCAAATTATCTCTGCAATATGGATCCACAACCCAAAATTGCAAATTAAAGCATGTATCTACAAAGTGCTTCATATCCTTTGAAGCATTTGAATGCTTTTCTACAGTTACTGTACAGTGTGGAAGCTTCACATCTATATATTGAGAATGTAGAAAGGACTTAGCAGTGAGTTAGGTTCTTTGACATTGCTGTGACCAGCTGGCCAATGAGATTTATTATCTATTATCAAAGCTCTTATATGGTTCTACTTTCTTCTCTTGGCTCTCAGTTCTCAGCCACAGGCCTTGATGTCTCTCTCTCTCTCTCTCTGCCATGTAATGGGATGATATATTTATTGTTGATACAGCCAATACAATTAAGAGCTCAACTCAGCTCTCAGCACTTTGAATATATGCTCAAGGCAGTAGGCATTTTGGGGTCAGGCTGCACTGTTCAATTCTGCTTGAAAGGAGGAGGTTTAAATCTCCTGAAAATTAGTACTGTTGTGCCTAGCTAATAGGTGCTGAGCTAAATATTTATTGTTAGGAATAAGAAATGGCAAGACTACAAATGCCAGCCAGTCTGGTCCAACAACTTTTCTGTCATCCACACTCTGTGCATGCCTGCTTCTGCTATTTCTGCTAATTAATAATATAGTATTACAATGAAGTCACAACTTTCATGATCCAATCTGGCCTATCTCTGCCATCACTCTTCAAAATCTAATGATCAAAAGGAACAGAATATTACCCCACAGGTTTCGTTGTTCTTCTGAGTCAGGAAAGACAGGTTTTGCTAATGGTTCTTGCTCAGCTTGACATTTGTCCAAAGCCAGTGAGGGGAGGGAATCTCCTTAGGATGGTCCATGTTTGTCAGCAAGCTCTGCGGTGATCAGATGCACCGAAGCTTATTAGGTTGCAAGAGCAAGTTAGTGCTAATTCTTTGCAATCGTGCCATCTCTGAAATCTCAAAAAAGTAAGAGAAAAAGGAAGAGCATAACTATTAATTTTTTTAACTTGGCATAGAGTCCTTGCTGCCCTTTTGTAACACAATGTAGTTTCTTCTAATAATAATAATAATAATTTATTAGATTTATACCCCGCCTCTCTTCACCCAAAAGGGGAACTCGAGGTGGCCAATACAGGTGCAGCTGGGAGAAAAAATATGAAAATCTCAAAGAAAAATGTGAAAACCCCCTCTCCTGCCACTCTCTCAGAACTGGCAAAAAGCTTAAAGATGTCTACAAATGCAGCTTAGGGTGCAGGCTGAAAATTCCCAGGTTAGCCACCAAAATGCTTCCTAGAGGCTAATTCACCAAGCCATCTGGATACAATTAATAGAAGCCAAGTTTACCTTTTTGATAAAGTATTTTAAAGCCCTTTTTAGTTTATACTAAACAAATCCAGCTTTTGCAGTTGTGAAGTCAGTCCAAAAATAGCGTAAACAGTGGCTCATAGGACACCGCTCGTGGTCTCTATTTCCCCTTCCGTCCTCCTGTCACCTGCCCAATGCGCTTTTTGTGAGTGTGGGATGCAACAAGGATCAAGGCTAAGATGGTGGGAGGGGCTGCAAGAAAATGGGAGGGCCTTACAGGTAACGTGTGTGGAGGGTGAGGGTAGTGGGAACGTGACAGAAACTAAGATCCATTCAATTCCCATTCCTGCTTTCGGGTAGACTTCTGCAGCAGCCCAGTCAACACCCAGCAGAAGCAGAACGCGAAGTGGCTCTAGCGGTCGCAACGCAATCACACAAAGGGTTAGTGGCGTTAAAACAGGCAGCGCCCATTGGCCCAGCACAGGCCGTCCGGAAAGGGTGGTCCCGCCTGCAGTGCGCAAGAGGAAAGCCACCTCATCCAAAGGACCACTTAGAAATCCTGCTGCATCGGTCTTAGCAGTTTTAAATTTAGGATTGATGTTTACCTTTTTTAATTTAAAAGTAACTTGTTTGCTTCCTACAGTGGTATCATGTACACTGAGGGCACCAACCCGCTCCTCCAGTTGCAAGCGATCTCCAAGTGACTTTCTGCAAAACAGTAAAAATTTTAAAAAATGAGAGGATAAACTCAGCACCTGCTTTCATGGTCAGCATATCGGTTTCCACAGAAAATTGCTCTGAGAGCAAACGAAGCAGAAATGAGGACGGGGCGGAGGGATGGAAGCAAGCTATCCTGAGACCACTTAGAATGACCTTTGGATTAGGACAGGGGGGCGGGGTGGGCTGACTGGCTAGCAGCCTCTGGGTCCTGTAACGTACCACCCTAAGACCCCGTCCAGGTTTAAGAGGCTCAAGGATGCTGGCCTTGGGCCTCCCCAGGCCCAGCCCATTCCAATGCCTAAGGAGCCAACGGAGACTGCAGTTGCCCCCCCTTTTCTTATTGGTTCGCAAATGAATGGATGGATTAAGAGAAACCTCTTCATTTGAAATCAACTGCCTTTAGCAGGAATCTGAAACCATCACATCTTAACCACAAGCAATGAAAAAAGGAGGAGGACAAATCACTAGAATGGAATCAAACGGTGGTCTTACTTCATCAACTTTTGCTTTTGGGCAGCGTCTTGGAAGCTTCTAAATTCTTCCCCAGCTTTAATCTCAAAAAACTTTGGTTCCAGGACTGTTTTCTGATCCTCCTTGAACCTTTCCTGCCGCTTCACTTTTCCCTCCTGGCGTAGGAGGCTGCGCTGTTTCCTGACCTCTTCAACCCATCCTTTTTCATCCTCTGAAGACTCCGAACTTTCTGCATCACTCGGTTTTCCTTCCGGCTCTTCCTCTTCTTCCTGAAGACAAAAATAGCCAGTTAAAAAAAAAGAGAGAGAAAAGAGTTAACGTTCCTTAAATTAACCATTTGCCTAATTAGGAGTACGTGACGCCTCACAGATGCACTGTTTGGAAAGACCGGGCACGATATTTTCAACAGAAGGCCTTCATGGCTAATTAACATCGCCAAAGATATACGTCGTATTCTTAATTTACAATTTTACCTGTGACTATTAAAATACCCCCCCCAAAAGGACAAAATGTATCCAGCATCTATTACATTTAATATTAATATTGAAAAGAGAGAGAAAAGATCCAAGACTGCTGGGAAGCAAAGCACGTGCTACGCCTGTCCTCCAACTGCTCAACTTCAGAAGCAAACATCTGAAATTAGGAGCCAACCTACCAGGAAGCAGAGAAAGGGAAAATGGAAGCGACCCGCCCCTTAAATGTATAGTAATTCAACAAAACAACAACCATTTCCAAAGATAAACAGTGGCAAGAGAAGCCCAGCATAAAAGGATGCGTTCTTAAAAAACACAGAAATCTGCCCGAATTGGGGGATCCAGGTACACGGGAGGAAAAACCATTCCACAGCACACACGCCGTCCGTGAGTAGCCCCAACCCTCCATCGTCTCTCCCAGGACCCATCTGCAAAACGGTGACACAGAGGGCCCGGCCTGACGCACTCGAGTTAGTAACCGAGCCACTGAACTCTGCACCCAGGGCCCTCTCTCTGGGCAGCCCCACAAGCAGACCACTCTCGACAGCCGCCTACGTCGCAGTGCATTGCTGTGATGGGGCAATTCTTCCTGAGGACACAGCAAAGCTGACCCACCAATTTAAATCGATGACGTGGTTCCTAGTCGTGGAAGTAAGCATCGGTAGATCCAGAAACAACCCTAAGCTGCGCATTTGATCCTTTGGGGGAAACCAGTCCAATCTAGAACAGGTACTTTCTATAGGTATTATAATAATTGCCTTTATCCTTCTCATCTTTCCTATAAACTTCTCCTGTTGGTATCTTATGATTTATCACTTCGTTGTTCGTATGTACACTGAGAGCTTATGAACCGGAGACAAATTCCTTACGTGTTCAATCACATTGGACCAAGAAAGAGTATTCTAGTCTATCAGGCAGATACTCCTAATGCTTTAAACTTGTGATGCACCGTCTCCTCCTTGCATGTCATCAGAGTGCGTGCCACATTCGCATTTGGTCCAAACTGTTTGCATTTTTCAAGGTTTTGTGCTCAAACAACAAATATCGCATAAAAGGGAAATGCCATTTGTCGTATTTTATTGGCTATCCATGTGCACTTGTGCACAAGCAGGTACTGGATATCTATGCAAAATGCGCAATGTAATTATTCCAAATCTTGCCAGGGATTCTTAGCACACAGTAGCTAAACAAGTGATGGGGACAGAAAGGGTTAAGAAAATATGGTTCTACTGAATCCTCCTGGTCGGGAGGAATCGCAAGTCCACTTTTTTTTAATAAACAGCTACTGGGGAACACTGGAAAAATCTCAAATTCTCAGCTTTTACCTCTCCCAAAGCTTCCTGGTATTCTAGCATCTTTAGCTTCTTCTTCCTTTTCTCACTTATTTTAGAAACAAGTGGATTAAGCAGCCTAAATTCTTCACTCCTCTCATCCACCTGGAAATCAGGATTCTCAAACATGATTTTGAAGCGGTCGTCACTAAGGATGTTAGGCATTTTCTGGAAGAGAAATGAAAATGAAGTTGAGAATTGGTTCCCTTGATTAAAGTTTTCCAACTATATCTGTTAAACGCGTTTAGATCTCCGCAGACGCACAGCAAGAAGCAGCTTTGTTAAATAAACTTAGTATTTTTTCCTCCAATGAGTTATCTATTTGTACTATTTATTTAACATCTTGCTAAACCAACTTTTTCCTGCCTTTTAAGAGTTTGCTTGGGAGACTATAATTCCTTTTCACATATTTGCTGTCTGATGAGTTTTTATGTTTAGTTTTTCTTTTACTGTCAGTTGCACTGAGTGCCATTTGTGGTGGAAAGGGGGGTTGTAAGTTAAGCAAAGTAAAACAAATGCAATTTGCAGGTTTGCAAAGGAAGAAGGAAGCTGCCAGGCAGAAGGTTTTATGTCTTTTCTTCCAAATTCACCAGTCTTTCAAATGTCCACATTACTTTCCTAATATTATGCTGACTTAAAACTTATTTATTGTACTTTTAATTTATTTTTCTTTCATTTGTTTACTTATTTAACTGGTTTTAATATATTTATTTGCACTTACACATAATTCAAGATGGAGGTTACTTTAAGACCCCAGTGACAGAAGGGACAGGGGATCGCTGCATTAAACAACGTATGAGCTACAGGCCTCAGCAGAATCCTTTGGGGATGGAACAAAGAGCCATGCTCTGTCGTAAGTCCACTGCTTGGAGAACCTCTTTCTGAGGAGATCCAGGCATCCCTTGCTCAAAATAAAGAAACAACTGGTGTTCGGTAGCTAAGTGAGGTTCTTCTAATATCATAGAGTGTCACACTTTTCATTTCATGCAGTGATTTACTTGATGGTGTGGTTTTATTGCTAGCTTTTGAAAAATAGCATACACACACACCAATTGTACATCTTCTTGTCTTACTCACAACGGCCCCTGTCAGCTGGACCAGGGCTAAGGCTCCCACCTTTACCTTAGGTAAGTTTTGTTAGAAAATCTGAAGCCCAGACTATTGGTCAAGGTACTCGGGATTTAAGTTAGGGTTCAATGTCTCATTTACTATCTAATTAAAAGGCAGTTTCACCTTTAAAGTGAACTATAATTTCAATTAAGATTACAATGTTCTGACAAAGCTATTTAATCACTATTTGCATTTTAGGAGTTAGAAAAAGGCCATTTGAGCCTGGCTGCTGGAAAAATACCACCACCTGGGAACTAATCTTGTCCAACAACTTGTTTGGACAGCTGTTCAGAAAGGAAAGTTCTTTGCGCCACTAAAATTGCTCTAAAATATGCATTAAGTGTAACTAAAAGAATATTACTAGCACCAATTGCTTTGTGGTCTAACAGGAATCAGAAGCTGCTGGGTAAAATAAAAACAACTTCAATTTAAAGTCCAGTTTAAAATATTAAGAGGCAGGAGCACAGTATTTTGATCAAATAATTGTATTATCCCCTGCTTATTATGTAGATGACTAACTTTTCGTTCATACCACTTAAAACAAGTTTACATTAGCCTTACTATTAATATTACTTTACTATTACTACATCACTATTAATTTCAACACAGTGGACTCTCATTTCCGATCATAATACAGATGTGTTTTGATCAATAGAATTCAACTTAGCAAGTAAAGCTCTTTTAGTTCAGTCATCTAAATGCCGTTTCCTGTCATGCTCTCCAAGGATTAGGGATTATATCAGTCTTAGCCCTGTCAACAGAGGCCCGATAACGGGAGATAGCAGGATAAGTCAAAAGGGGACTCTCAAAGTTTCTGGTCTCTCGGGAACTTCCCTCCATCACCCCCCACGTAGTCAGATACAGGCACCTTTGAGACGGCACAGCAGGTCCCTTTCATTTCAGAGAAGGAACACCACAGAGACAAGGAAGGGTAGCCTACCTTCTGCTTCTTCTTCCGAGCATTTTGTAGTTCCTCTTCTCCCTCCTCAATCAACTTCAGTGCAAGCTCTTTATTAACTTTGGGAAGTTTCTAGTGAATAAAACAACCAGGGATCCCGTTAGTGTGGAACCTGGCACCTTCAACGTATTTGCTGATTAAATATATGAATCACAGTACAGACAATAACTGTATGGCATATGTAATGATTTGGAATATGTTAAATTATATAGTAAGTGAAAAGCAAGCTCTAGTTACAGCTACACAGATTTCTTGGATCATTTGAGAAATGCTGAATTATTGAGAAGATGCTCATGCCAGGGGTCTTCTGAGACAGCCAAGGATTTCTGACTTTTCCCGGGGCTTAAGAAAGAACAGGGCCACGCAAATGAGTTGAAGGAAAGGCTTCAGACTTCACCACTGGGCGGAGGAATCCACTTATAAAAGGAAACTCAGAAGGGCTGATTGAGAGACCTCTGGATCTCTTTCTGCCATCAGTTTTATATAGCTCTATGTTTCTTCGAGCGTAGAGATCCCCCCCCCCCCCAGATTCACAAAGAAGCCAGAACAATGCTGGGATCTCTCCTCCTCCATGGTGCCAAGGGAGCCCTAAGCACAAAAACCCCCATTCAGGTGACAACCTTTTGCCTCGCTAGCTTGAAGTAAAATTCAGGTTGCTGACTGATCACCTGGTTCAAATATCGCTTCTTATCAGGAAAACCCCATCGACACAGGGGGCTGCATGATCCCCCCCTCCAAGAAGGGCCTTTTTCCGATTCTTGGTGTGTGTTCTGGGGGAATGAGAGCAGGAGGATTCCTGCTGGTGGTTGAGCCACTTAGGCCCTTCGAGATCTCACCACTTGCCCCAACCGAGAGAGGGGAACTCTCTAGCAGATGACGTTGCGCTCCTTTCCTTTCAGATATGACAACGCTAAAACGCCCCCGATGTACTACTACTACTACTACTACTACTACTACTACACACACACGGGACTCTCTCTTTCATCCTCTCTCTTTGCTGCGCCTCTCCTGAACGAACCAAACTTCCCCAAACTGACCGGGGAAATGAGGCGGGGCATAAATCTAATTAAATAAATAAAATAAATAAACCGTTACCTTTAGCTGCACTCTCTGTGCGCGTGCTTCTTCTATCTTCTGCCTAATTTTCTCCCTTCTGTATTCCTCGTAGGCAAAAGGATTTACCATCATTTTAACCTGCAAGCACCAAGCAACCAGAGAGAAAAAGGAAGAAATCATAAACCATTTGATTTAACCTTCTTATTTGCTGGGTTACATTCAGGACTGCTAGCAAGAATGAGAATTAAACTAAAAAAAAATCAGGCTACCTACTGATGAGACGTTGCTAAAAGAGGGCAATCAAGTGAAACCCACAGCAGCCCACTCCTGAAAAGTCACCCCATCCCTTCAACCAGAGCCTGCCTGAAAAACGGGGCTCTCCGTGAGCCTCCAAGCCCACCGACCTTATGATACAGCCGTAGGTCCATGAAGAAGCCGTGCATGTACGCCCGAAGCAGCGGGGATCCAATTAGATGAGAAAGCCCTGGAGACAATGGGGAGGAAGGGGGCAGGGCAGAGGGAGAGGCAGGTATTGAACAGGACCTTAATGGTACACAAAATTAAATAAATGTCAGGGTACTTTACAAAAAAAAAGTTTGCATATATCATTTATAGAGAGAAAAGAGTTTTAAGAGCTGGCCTGGAAACATCCCCAGAACGTGTCAGCCCCCAGAGAGAATCATGTACGCTTCCTCATGAGTGATGCGTGGAGGGTCCATGGCAGAAAATTAACCGTGTGGCCCCAACATTACTACAGACTTTTGATTCCGGGTCACCATCACAGACTCCCTGTGAAATCTAAACCCTTTTATGCCTTTGCTACTTAGCTATAAATTTTAAGAAATGACAATTTTAAGTATTCTTAAAGGAACAAGGAACAAGTAGATTTGGGGGGGGGGGGGAAGTTTAGTATAAATAATACATTCTTTTAAGGTTGATTTTTTAAAAAAAGAAATTGTATGTTTAATTGGCTGCTCCTAGGTAAGTATATATTTATATAGAGTTTTAACAGTTTATTACTAAATTAATTTTAATTTTCTAGTTTAATTCCCTTCAATTGCTAATAAAAAATTGAGTCTTAAGCAGCTTTTAAATTAAGTTCTTTAGCAGGAAAATTATTCCTACAAAAATGTTAGTTACATGTGTATTTTTATCCATAATAACACAAAAGTATTGAAACTGGGGGGGATTAGTGATTTGAATCAACCAATATGAACCATTCCTTGGATCAAGGTAGAAATCAAAGTTCCCAATTTGGACTGGGAAAATACGGAAATCAAAAGGGGAATCCTCCAGTAAAGACCCGGGAGGTAGAGACGGGCATGCCAATACACCAATAATCTTGGACCTCTGCCTGTTGGAGCCACTAAGGGACACACAGGAGGACCACATCTCAGGTCAGGCTCAAAGGCAAGAGGCGAGATAAAGTAAATGACGTCTACAGCAGCAGTACTTTACCAAGATTTTCAAGATCTTTTCTTGTTACAAATTTATAGTCATCGTAAACTGTGGTCTCCGGGTTCTCCTCCAGCTCTTCTGTCAGATTATCGAGAAACGAGCACCACTTTGGAGCAGGACCTAAAGCCTGTAGATGTATTAAAGTCAAAGGGGGTGGCAAATGATTTCGGTGAAAACCCAATGACACCGCCCCCCCAGTGGCACTCAAAGTGATGGCTTCCACTTCCTCCCCAAGGAGGGGGGCTCGTCCTTTTCCCACGGTTGACCTCCATCTCTCTCCTGCCCCCGTGAGCACCCAGGCCCCCCCGGTGATTAGCCAGGATGAACGGAGTAAACCTCAGCGTGCACGAAGCATTATGTCAAGGTGCCTGTTGAAAGGGCTCTCGCTCTCTCCAGAGGAAAGGAAAAAGGAAACAACGGCACCTACAGAATGGAACTTTAGATGGCCCACTTCCTTTCCAAATCTGTCAATGACCGCAACACGGGGAGAAGGGAAAGAAAACAGCTGCCATCTAAGCCCCAGACCTGCCCTGCTCCGGAGCAAGATATATTCCAGGGATGCTGGGCTGACATGCCCTTCGTATCATGGCTCTTGTGCGTCAACCTTATCTACCATCTACACAACTCTGCTCAAGGGAGAGAAAAGTATTTGTACAGCTCAATAAAAACTTCCAGTACCAATTATCTTCAGACACGTTCACTATCAGGATACCCCAAGTTCTTCTTTGCAATTGTTAGTACAGGTTTGTCAATACACACATGAAAATTGATAAATGATAAATCTTGAATAAAAAAACGCTGCATACAGAAACACCCAGCCTGTGTTATCGAGTATATAAGTGGCACATGGCGGTTGCTTTAGCCAGAAAACCAGCAAAGCGTAATTTTTCCTGATAAAATATTTTTGCTAGCTGGAGATTTGGGTTCCAGTAAAGATGTCACTTCACATTACTATTAATTGTAGTTCTCCAGCTATTTTTTTTCCTGTCTCTCCACCCCATTTCAAGACTCCGACCTGAAAAGTATAATTATCATTTCCCTCAAACACCCGGAGAAAACATTCTTTCAGAATTAGCCATTCCATTTTCACCTTGTAGTAGTTGGGTTTGTCCAAACTCCTGACAGCTTCCCCATTAACCTACTTTCTGCTTGACGGAAAATAAGGCCGTTACCTTGTTCACTTTCCTTCCAGGATAATTACGCCAGGCTTTCTCACAGGCTCCCTCTCCTCCCTCACTAGAGACGCCCAAGGACGACCGCTGCTACCCTCCATTTCTCCCCCTTCGCTCTTGGCCGTCTCTTGGGTTCCCTGCGCCCGTTTCTCCCTTGTGGGTCTCGAGCGCTTTCCCTGTGGGTGGTGTCAGACCTCCTGTCTCTGCTCCTGCCACCAACAGAGCTTCCTTTTGGAAAAAGTAACACGGGGACACTTTCCCCCCAGCAATAGTTGCGCCCTCGCCTCCTCTTTCTTCACCCGGGCTGCCTCAGTACGAGGGCAGAGCTTGCGCAGGGTCAACCTGTCTGCGGACTTCAGTCCGGCCAGAGAGGTTCACCATCACTTGTTGCTCTTCTACCATTTTACCTGCCAGGAAGGGCACAGAGAGCAGAGGGGGAGGAGGAGGAGGGTTTTACCTACAGGCACCACGTTGAGTCCCTGGAAGGGCTTCGGGTCAGCCACTCGGTTAGAACGGCGCCCGAGAAGGAGAGAGTTCGAGTGCCTCCCTGCCACCCGCTGCCCTGATGCCCCTTCGGCTTTCCTTCGCGTTGGAAGAGAAGCCGCACCTGAGTCCCCTTGAGGGTCATCCCACGGACAGAGGCCAGCCCCAACCGGTGCCCGGCAGCCATTCCAGGCTCCTCTTCCTCTCCTCTCCGAAATCGGAAGCGAAGCCAGGAAGGGCTACTGGATTTGAAGCAGCTGGAGAAAAGGAAATTTCAGTGCTAACGAAAACGCCCTGTTCTACCCAACGATTAAAGGGCTCTATTCACCATCACTGGTGAGGAGACTGTGAGCACCATCTTTAAAGGACTGGATCCTACGGATCTCCCCGTGGAGAAGCAGTTTTCCTCCATGGAGCTCCTGCTGCGAGGTGCTGCTCAAACCAAGTACAATGTGCATCATCATATCCCTGTGCTAATGTCATCTGCCAACCAGTCTAGGGATTTCTAGCCTTATCAACCATCCAGACCAATTCAGCCTTGTGCTTCAGGCGTCATCCTTCCACGCCCCCCAACCTTGTTTTGCTTTCTTTCCTCTCAGGCTTCGTTAATCACTAGGAAGGATTGGGGATACACTTGCTGAAGCCTTGTGAGCAAGTTGCTCCAAGGGAAAGAACCCACAAGGACTCCAAACAACAAGGGAGCTCTAGTCTTCACTCGTTCCCTTCTTGCTGTGCCTTTTTAAAAATTTCTCTTCCCTTCAGGTGGCCAAAGGTAGGTCTGTGGCTCCTTGAGCAAGGTCAGGCCTAACGCCCACTCTGAAGCGTGCTCATTTCTAGGCCAGATAAATGGCAAGGTTATTCAAACGTACAGCGGGGAAAGAAATTACATGGAAATTAGGAACATTCGTAATCTTGCACCGCTGTGACCTACAATGGGGTGCGAGTTTCATCTAAGCCTCATTAAGAGATCAAGAGCGTCTGGTTAAATAAACAACAAAAGAAGGGAATGTCAAGAGCTTTTAGGGAACACTCTGAGCCAACATTCCCTGCCTTTGATGGGGGGAAAAACGGGCACCACCCCTTCTGGCACCCGTAACTTCAATCTAAGCTGTCTCCTGCACCTCCCGATCGATCCTTAACACCAGCTTCGAGGTATTTGGGCTCACTCGTCTTTACAGAAACCGCTTCAACTCCCTTCAGTTTATGACAGTTTATTTCAGGTGGATTCTGGGCAGGACGCTGACTTGATCCTTCCAAAATCTAGCTCCATTTAAGAGAGACGATTATCCCAGGGCTTCACATACATTTCTACTAAGGAAGTAAATATTAGTCAGTCGAAGAAAGGATGACAGAGGCTACTATTTGGACGTTCTGGGATTACCCCAAAATCCTCCTGCTGCACCTTTCTCCACAATAGCCGGCTACGGCAGGACTGAGGGGCAGGTCAGCAGACGGCAATTATGGCAGAGGCGGCGATCAGGATTGTTTCCAGAACAAGAACAATCCAGCGAAAGGCGTGTTGCTTCTCCGCCTTCTGGCCAAACAAAATCTTGTATAAGTAGACTCAGCAAACAGGCACACCAGCCCACCCATTTGGGGAAAGCATCTTCTCCTAGATTTTCTGGGCTTTGGAAGGATGTGTTATATTGAAGGAGGACGCCAGCTTTTCCTAAAAGTTTGGACGCAAAAGCAGTTGCCTCTAATTTCCAAATATTCCCAAAAATCCTTCCTGTACTTAAGTCTACAATAACTTTGTAAAGTAGCAGAAATGGTCTATTTAAATGGCCACCTGGCCAAACGATATGTTGTTAAATTAGACTTCCTATCTATATATATAAAAGAGAGCTGTGGGTTTGTATGTGCTCTATACAAAAATTCAGTTCTGCACCAATCTGCCC
>JANHGC010003754.1:86254-96352 GCA_027560395.1 Boaedon fuliginosus | reverse complement strand
GGTGCCCAAACCAAGATGCCCTCCCCCTCCAGACACCTGGGTTAAAAGGGAGCCACCCCAGCTGACCGTCTGGAGGACCTTATGGCTCTATGAGCAGGCTGCCTACCTCCTAGGAAGCCTCTTTCAGAAACAGAGAAGATACAACAAGACATCACATTCGTTCAATTTGGTTGTTTCTCTTGGAAAGCTAAATGGCAGCAGTTAACAAAAAATGCATTGTGAGTTTTACTTCATTAGCTTCACATACACACAATGGTAGGTGTAGTGCTTGAGCCACTGAGTTCTAGTCCCTCCTGGGCCCAAAGCCAATGGGGGTGGCCTTGGGCCAGTCCCTCTCCCTCAACCCTAGGAAGGAGGCCAAGACAAACCACGTCTGAAAAACCTCACCAAGAAAACGGGAGAGACGTTTCCAGCCGGTCTCCAAGGATATAAGTGAGCAAAAGAAGCGAAATGCTTCGCACTGCAGGCCATGCCATGATAGCTTTTTTTAACTGTAGTCCCAAATTTACACATATAATTTAAAAATTAAAAGTTGACGTACCTTTGAGTAATCATCTGATAAAATATCGAATGTGACCACTGGGGAGATGAAAAGTAGATTACAAATAGAGTCAATTATACAGTAACTATTCCACATCATGCATTACCCCACTTTCTCCAAACTTAATTATATTATCTGCCAAACACTCTCTGATCTTGCAGCCAGAGCTGGGGGGGCCAGAGCTGGACCAGGCATGGCCATTACAGTTCTCCAGTTGCCTTCTCAGCCAGACTCTTCTCTCCTGGGCTTTTGATCCACGGTACTCCCGTATCCTGAACCAACCATCTCCAGAAGGAGAACAGCAAGTGGCGTTTCAGTCCTGGCTCTTAACTGCTGTAAAAAGGTTTCAACCTCTCCCATTAGGATCAAGGGCCCAAGAGAAGCCATGGCAAGATTTATTGACATACGCCATTTGTACAGTGCCTGATTCTCTTTGACCTGGAACCTTTCCAAAGTTACTTTCACAGCTCTCTCCAGGCTACCTGCTTTAGAATCAGTTGTATGTAAGCCAAGAGGGAGCAGCTCTGCACTCGAGATTTTTTTTCCTTTGTGCGCAATTTATCCATATTGATTTCCATCAAAATCAAGATTACTAACCTTCAGCATCCAAGCATCTTTCAAATTTCATGGACAACTGATAGGTATCAAAACATCGGAGCCTTGGCTTGTACGTGCCTGTTAAAAATACATATTTAACATCAAAGTGAAAAGAAAGATCCAGAGTTGCTTTTCTTTAAGAGATTTTGATCTAGAAATTAATGGTTAGGCAAAAGAAAAACAGCCTGAAATTTTGTTCTTAGTGAAATTCAGTAATGAAAACAGTCCTAGTTTACACAGTTCATATTTCATATGCAAATGCGTTTTCTTGAAGGCCAAATATGTACATATCTGCATACATATAAATGTTTATAAAAACTGCTGTCCATGGTTACAGCCCTTGTAACAGTGCCCGTATTGTCTAAGTGTGTCCTTGGGACCAAATAGTTTGAAAACCCACAACCCTTTTCTAATTTCAACTTTATGTCAAAAATCTTTTTGATATTGTAATATAAAAGAAAATTGAAACATTAAGGCATCATATATACCGTAACCTCTAATCACATAATCTTTTTTTAAGTCTCCCAAATACACCATGTTCTACTATCCTAACCTCGACAAGATTTGGCACCAGGAGACACTAGATTAGATTTGTGTGTGATCTCCAGAACTCAACTCAGCATTCCTCTGTCCCAATTTCACTTGGCAGGTTTATTAATTGGTTTTAGCCAAACGTACCTGTTGCCATTACGTACTGTCCATCTTGTGACACCTTGATCTTGGTGCTAACAGCAGGCATATCAAAATCCTGGATAAGTTCAATTCTTCTGTGAATATCTTTAAAATACAAAATAAAATTTGAAGAATTTAGTAAACACATCACCACTGTAGGACATTAATGGCAACAGCACTGATTAACATTGCTCCACTTAGTCCTAAATACCCTTTGTCTACCCTATGCTTATGCAACCTGCTCTGTGAAATGTTACTGCATAAACACGCACGTCTTGGGTTCCCTCTGTGCATTTACCATACAGCATTCCTCTGAGCCTTGCGTATTTTTCCTCAAACGCGCTTCTGATTCACTAACAAAAGGAAAGAAAATGTATCCTTCAGGTTATTCTCAGTCCCTGCTAACCACATGAACCTATCTACATAGTTTTCTTTTAACAATAAAGATTCCCCATTTCTTTTTCCTACCATGGTTTTTCTCATTTTCAGTCTAGCCTAAAGCCCTTGGAGTTGCTGATGATCTGTCATCCAAATATTAACCAGGGCCAATTCTGCCTGGCTTTTGCAAGAGCCAGCCCAGAAGCTGCCGCCTTCTGTGACAATCCAATAAAGAACAAAATATTTTCTTTTGTTGGCCAAGTTTTCTTCATCAGTTTCAGAGTTTTCCGTGTTCCCCTTTACAACACTGAAATGTCGCTGTTTGTGTCTCTTGGGTCAATGTTTCAGGGAATTATCTTGGTTTCCCCCACACACATCTGGATTTTTTAAAATTTAAAAATAATCTTGCTTTATGTATAGTATATGCTCTTATGAAAAACTTATGTTCTGCTTTTTAAAGCCCTTAACGTTACTTCTTTGGGAGGCTAAGCTTTTAATCAAACATAGTAAGTTCAAAATATTCCCTTCTGTACTAACACCACATGCCAGCTGCCAGAACCAGACGGACCAGAATTGCAAAAGGAAGAAGCCATAAAGGGACCAGAATGGCCACCCCCACCAGCCATGGATGCCTGGACATGGGGGGAAAAAATAACAACTTCCAAATCTAGAGCTGTGTCAATCTCCACGGCAACCATTCAGACAACCGACTGAATTTCAGAAGGCATTATTTAAAAGAAAAAAGAAAATTAGACCCAGCCAAGCAAACAGAAGCGAGAAGAGAAGGCGGGGGAGGTTCAGAGGCATCTGAGGGCGGCGGCTCTTCATCAGCTCGGCCTCCCCAAACGACCCGCAGGGCCAGAAGGGAAAGCGGCGGGCCCGCGTGGACGGGAGGCCCCCCTGGGGACCCACGAAGGGCCGCTCACCGGCATCTTTCTTCTGCAGCGCCCTCCTTTTCCGGTCAGAAAGCCACTAGGGGGGAAAGACACAGACAAGGTTTAAGGGCTTGAGGGAGAGGAGCCCAAGGGGGGTCCGGCCACCCGGCGCCCTGAGGGCTCCCACCTCCGGCAGGCTCCGCCCGGCGCTCAGGCTGTACACCTTCACCGCGTTGAGGCTGGAGACCTGCATGCCGCCCTCCTTCCCGAAGGAGACCGGCGACTTCACTTCCGGGGTCGAGGGGGAACCCTTCCGGAAAAGCGCTCGGAAGGCGGCGGGCGGTGACGTCACGGGCGGCGGGGTGACGTCAATCAAAGAAACTTCTCCAGCAGACAATAACAGCGGCCGCCAGGGTAGTTTTGTAAGTGCCGGTGGTTTTGTAAAATTGGCAGGTATATAAAGTTAATTCTCCACTTATGACCACAACTGAGCCCAAAATGTCTGTGGCTAAGCAAGGCGGCAGTTAAGTGAGTTGTGCCTCATTTTACCACCTTTTTTGCCCCGGTTGCAAAGTGCATCACTGCAGTTGTTAAGTGAATCATGAAGTTAAGCGAATGGACTTCCCCTGCTGACTTTGCTGGTTGGAAGCTGGCTGGGAAGATCGCCTATGATGTAACCCATGATCCTGGGACAGCACCCCTGTCGTAAATAGATGCCGGTGGCCGAGCGCTCAGTCGGGTCCCGTGACCACGAGGATGCTCCAGTCAGGGGTCACTTTTCTCGGTGCTGCTGCAACTTCAAACCATCAAGAAAGAAATGATTGTAAGTCAAAGATCCACAGGTACCTTTGGAATCAGCAGATCCATGAAAAGCCTTGGAAGAAAATACGCTGCTGCTGGCTGCTAGGCGTGTCTTCCTGGAAAGCCTGGGAATAGGAGGGGCTTCCCTGGAGAGGCCCCTCCACCTGCCCCTCCTCAACACCAGGCCGTCCCCAGAGGAAAACTCCGACCTGAAATTGGGGTGTGTGTGGAGGAAGTAGTAAAAGACGTTTCCTTGGCTACAAAGAGCTTAATGGGTTAAAATCAGCACCAGAATTGGGACCAGAAATGAAATAGGGACCCATGAAAATCATATAAAACTGGCCAATTATGTCCTATTGTGCTGTCCTATTATGATCAATTTCCTTGTTGCAATGAGTATGCAGGTTTCTCCGTGAATGTATTTCATCTATGAAGGAGAATAGTTAGAATATATATTTCGGGGATTGGTTTTGTAACTAGGGCATCTAAGCAGTTAATATTGATCAGTACTTAATTAATGTTTCCTTCTTTTAATGTGCTTGTGAGTGGCATATGAACACATGTTTGTGACTGGCATATGCGCACGTGTACTGGAGAGAATCTTTGTCTCCATTTAAATGGATTACAGTTACAATCAGAATATAGCTGGAAGGGACCTTGGAGGTCTTCTAGTCCAGCCTACCCCCTGCTCAAGCAGGAGACCCTATACCATTTCAGACAAATGGCTGCCCAATCTCTTCTTCATGGAACACCTACAACTGGGGTGTCAAACTCAACGTCGTCACAGCGGCGTCATGTGACATATTGGGACTTTCTCCCCCTTTGCTAAACCGGGCATGGGCATGGCCAGCACGTGACGCATCCAGCCCCGCAGGCCTGGAGTTTGACATCCTTACATCCCAGCTGCACCTTCTGAAGGCAAGCCGTTCCACAGGTTAATTGTCCTCACTGTCAGAAAGTTCCTCCGTAATTCCAGGTTGCTTCTCTCCTTGATTAGTTTGATCCAATTTCTGAGATACGTGTTACTTACAGTAAATGTGGATTTCCTCCTTTTTATTAATACGATATTCTGTGTTTTTCTGGGAATTCTACAAATGGAATTAAATTTTTATCTCCTCACAGAATCTGTCCTCATTTTTAATTTGATCAGTCTTGGCCTGCTTTGTTACAAAAATAAAATAAAAAATAAATTAGGCACTTCAGATACAATCGTGACTATAATTTATATCATACGATACAATGTTAATTATCAGCTTTGTTGTTGCGAAGTCGTGTCCGACCCATTGTGACCCCCTGGACAACGTTCCTCCAGGCCTTCCTGTCCTCTCCCGTCCCCGGAGTCCATTGAAGCGCCTGCACCGACTGCTTCAGGGACTCCATCCATCCCCTTCTTCTTCTCTTGCCCTCCATCGCTCCCAGCATCAGGCTCTTCTTCTCCAGGGAGTCCTTCCTTCTCATGAGGTGGCCAAAGTCTTTGAGTTTCATCTTCAGGATCTGGCCTTCTCAAGAGCCGTCAGGGTGGATCTCCTCCAGGATCGACCTTGCCGTCCAAGGGCCTCGCAGGAGCCTCCTCCAGCCCCCGAGTTCAAGGGCCTCCATTCTAGACCCAGTTTGGGCACAAAGTGGCCTGGATGACCAGGAGCCATCCCAGGTAACTGTGGGACGTCTGTGCCTCCCTTAGGAGAGCAGGGATGAGGCCAAGGTCGCCTTGTGGAGATGGGAGAGAGGAAAGGCGGGTGTGTTTTGGCCCTTTGGGGGAAGCTGGAAGAGGCCCTGGGGGAATTATTGCCACTTAGGGCCGAGGGTTTCCATAAGCCCGTTTCCAAACCCAAGGTCTGTTCTCAAAGACGGACAGCCATCCTTAGGGAAAGATGGATGGGCTTTAGTCCAACGCTTATTTTTTTAGGCGCAATTTAGATAGGATCCCTCCTGGGCGCCCCGGAGCATTTCAAACTTTGCGAGGGAGGAAGGGAGCCACCAGGCGGCCCTCAGAAAAGTCGGGAGGCTTCCCCCGCAGAGACGCCTCCATCGCCTGGCAGAGGAGGACGGGGCCGCCCTCAGGAACCCTCCATCCCCGGCAGCGCCTCCACGGCTGGACCGCGCCAAGTCAGGCGGGAGGCGGAGGCCGACCACGAGACGCTCCCGCCGGCGCTCCCGGCCCGAGGAAGGCGGCGGGCTTCTCCTCCTCTCCCTCCGGCGGAAAGCGAAGCCGCGCCCCGCGAAGTCCGTCCCTGCCCCCCGGGGAGCCCCGCTCGGCGATGGAGCGGGGAGTCGGGCGGCGGGAAAGTTTTCCTCAGAGGAGCCGCCGCCGGTCGGGCTGGGCAGGAGGAGGGCGGCTGGCCGAGAGGCTGCGAGCCCAACGGCGGGACCGGCTCGGCCTCGGGGGGCGCTTCCCTCCTCTGCCCCGCTCGGCCCTTCCATGCCGCCGGTCGCTGAGCCGGGCCGTTGCCCGCCCCCGGGCGCCCGGGAAGCCGGCGGTCGCGGGGGCGGGCGGGGGCGTCTTGGCCCAGCCGGCTCCGAGCTGCTCCCGACCCCCAAGAAGACGGGAGTCGCCGCCGTCCCGAAGGAGCGGGAGCCCCGTTTGCGGTACTTTCCCTGCTGAGGGCGCTCCGGTGGTTTCGTGTGGAGAGGCGAAAAAGAAAAGCCGGGATCGTCCCGGGTGGCTGGAGGACGGGGCCGGCTCTGCCTCGGGCCTCGGGCTGGCGGGATGGAAGGTCCGACGGAGGAGGAGGGATGAAGGGCAGGATAGGAGACCACCAGGAAACCCCAGGGCTGAAGGGTAGCTTGGAAAGCGGAAAGTCTCCCGAAAGACAACGGTGGCAAAGCGCATCCTTAGCATGGAGGTAGAGGGACCCATCTAACCACCAGGAGCGGAGCTCCAGGTCGCTAATCTTTATCCGCTTTAAAAGCCCTGAAAAGGAGCGTAGATGATGCTCATATATGAAACGCAGGAGGCCAAAACTGCCTCTTCTGCGCCCTTTCTCACAACGCCTTAGTCCCTTTACCTGTAGTCTCATGGTCTGGATGTTTCTAACAGAAGTTGGTTGGTTGGGTTTATTTTTAATCTCCATCATGTGCCAGTATGACAACAGGTATGGATTAACTGCCTATCATTTAGGTTTTTATAATGAAGCCGATTTTTGTTATCTCTGTTTTGATATTTCTAGTATAAGGATGAAGGACAAAAACATATAGAATATTTGTGCTGGCATGTGGGGATTCTGGGAGATGGGAGTTAAAGTTGCCATATTTTGGGGGGAAAGTGCTTTAAGCTCTCGCCTCCTTCTCAGACCACGTCCCTGGCTTTGGAAGTAGGAAGAGACCAGCCTGTTGCTTCTGCAAATACTGGTGAATGTGCCCGCAAGCCTTGCGATGAAAAACTCCTCCCTGCTAAGGAGGCGAAGCAGCCGAGGGCTGGGAGGGGGGAGAGAAGAGGAACTGCTGCCCGTCGGTGACATTGGAGGGAAGGTCACACTCAGTGTTAGGTTTGGACTGAAAGGTGATGGACGTTTCCCTGTATGGAGTGATGGTCTACCAATGCCTTTTTAATTTTTAAAAAAATGGGTTTAAAGTTTTAGCTGATCTAGTTTTGTGTTCGTGGGATTTTTTCCTTCTTTAGTTATAGTGACTTTGTACTCAAGGATCCCTTTCCAGCATGTCAGAGTTCTGGCTAATCTCGGCTCCAGGGGACAAGGCTAATCTGCTCGCCTGGGACAGAATGAACACTGTGACTTCGAAAGCCAACCTGTCCAGCAACAGCAAGTTCACCATCCCTGACCTCAAGGTAAAAAGGGGGATGAAAAGCCAGGAGCGGGAGAAGGAGGAAGGGCAAGATCCGGGCGGGGATCAAGCATAGTTCTTCTTCTTCTTTTGATAGAGTGGGTCTCCGTACAGGGAAAAGTAGCCTGAATAATATGTATCTTTCTGCTGCTTTCTGAAATGCTTGAATAGCATGCACCGTTATTATTAATCAGTGGGTTAATCACTAGCCGAAAAATCTGGAGGTTTAATTTGGTTCTACTCAAGGCTGTCGTTTGCAGAAAATCTCAAGGAACTCAAGTTAAACAATCTATGAGCCTGCTTAATGCTCAAGATGCCAATTAATCCAAGTGGAACTCCGCCATGGATATCTTATATAGAGACAAATTAAGTAGAATTCACTCACAAATAAACGTACGTGGAATTGTAGCATTAATAACCTAAATCCGAATGAATTCAACGGGACCTAGATCTAAGGAACCATAACGTTCAATGGGCAAACACTTTGAATGGAGCTGCATAGCCATTCGATGAGTGTCTGCAAGGAAACGGGGGTGGGTGGGAATTAGAACATGTATATAATGTCATTGCATCATATTTTACCATAATTGATAAATCATAATGTGTTATCAATGCCATTAGCATGATCATTCCAAATAAGTCTTCGTGTGCTGTCTAAACTTTCTCATGGTTAACAGAGCTTGGAATTATTAAATTACTTCTTCAATATCATCCTGCACTAACATGTTAGCTAATTTGGGTGAAGCTACTACCAGCAGATGTAAAAAAAGTAGGGATTAATAATAGGACTGTGATAGAAGTGCTGGCTGATATCTGAAAACCACCTTCACGGTTGCAATCTTAAAGTGTAATAATCTCAGAGAGAGATGCAGTGGATTTATTTGCCGTGACCGGTTTCTGCTCACATTATATGTAAAAGAGGCAAGGCTCGCCCATCTTAAGGCTTAAATGTTTTTGCCTACTGAAGTTGGCAAGAAAACATGTATTCTGTTCAGGGCCTTATGATTGATTGCGATATACTGAGCAATAAAGCTGTTGAGGAACACAGAGAATAAAAATAAGGAAGAAGCCTTATAGAAGTGGATTTATAATCACATGATAACATACAGTTTTTCCTTATTTAGAATAGAAGAAGAGGCATTTCTGTCATTTTCCATTGACAGAAAATTGGCTTCCTCCGAGTGCCCTTAATACTTTGGTTACACAGAGGATCATTTGTGCCAAAACTAATAAGAAAAGATCATTCTGGTAAGACAGCTGTGCAGCTCTTCTGTTTGTGTTAAACTATTTGTGTTTCCTTCCACAGGTAGGAACTCTGGACACGCTGGTTGGCCTGTCAGATGAGTTGGGAAAACTCGATAGTTTTGCTGAAAGGTAAAATAGAACTTATTTACTGCACACAAACCCCAATGGCAGTTGCTTCTCCGGGTCGCAGGGTTCCTGCCTGAACCTAACTCTGACTTGTTTAAGCTCGGTGCTAGAGGGCAGCCAGAGCAGGCAGGCTGGGCTTCGTTCTGTTTAAAGAGGCGTTGTTGGGTCAGACTCCTCTGTCTTTTATTTTGAGTGGAATATATTTGGGTCTAGGGAAGCAGTGAGCTTCGCTCCCAGGTTATCAGCCAGTCCCTGTGAAATGGGGTTCCTGCCTCTTCATTGACCCACTCTATACAATTATTCTGAGGAGCCATTTACGGAGAGGAACCAGAGGGTGAGTGGGGGGGATGTGTAGGAAATAGCATTTTTTTGCAGAAGCACTACGGATGCTTTTAAGAGTATCTAGGTAGCTCTGTTCGTCTGGAGCAGAATCTCCTCTGAATCTCCCCCCACCCTGAAATCTTCCGTGTTGAGGCATCTTCCCGTATCTGGAGGGTGGTCTCCTCTGCTTGTTCCTCAACCCAGAAGCAAGTCCCCCCACATTGGAGGAGGCCAAAGTCAATCAGGGAGAACGTTTTCTCCCACTTTGGTAACAGCCACGGCTAAGAGGCCCAGGAGGACCAAGAAGGCGCACAGTACAGAATTTGGGAAAGGAGATACGGGGTGAAAATGAAGGGTACATTTGAAACGCTATGGGGGGATTTGGCAGCCTGGAACAAATGTTGGATTATTTTTTAGCCGGGTGAGGGTTAGGATGTTCCCCAGTCCTTCTCCCGTTTCTCCCCATGGAAAGCCTAGTCCGAGAGGCAAGGCAGACCAGAGACCCTCCTTTCTCCTTTCTTTTTCCCACCATCCAGTCCTCCTTCCCCTTTTGTCTGTGGAGGTTCTCAGTCAACCTGGCCACGGCTGCCTCAGTCAGAGGGGCCTTTTCAAAAGATGTGTTTCCTTTTTCCCTTGAGGAACAGGACGTCTCGCTTTCCATCCCAGGAGCTTCCTCCGTTCTGGCTGGGTGTGGGGGCAGCGGAAGGGTCAGTCCCAATCCTTCCCCACCCCCCACCCCCCTCCAGCCGGAACGGAGGAAGC
>JANHGC010003754.1:74678-86154 GCA_027560395.1 Boaedon fuliginosus | reverse complement strand
AGCGAGACGTCGTCCTCTTCGCCCTCAAGAGGAGAAAAAAATTAGCCCAGTTACCTTTTGAAAAGCACCTTTGAGTCTCCCCTCTTTTCTTCTTGGTCCCGGCTTCTGGACGAAGGGTTCGAAGGGTGAAGCTGTGTGTGTTGTGGAGGGCTTGGGAATTCTTTTCTTTTTTTTAATGCAGAACCCACGGGCCTATGGTTAAGAAATAGATTTGCTGCTCCTCAGTGGGACCTCATTTCTCGGAATCCGTCCGGTATCTCACCAGGCTCCTAATAACATCCTGGTCACCAAGAGTTAAATAATTCAGCTTTGCTCTATGCATAGACCTCCATTCCTAACCATGGTGATGCCAAAACTACAAGAAGTGGGTTCCCACACTGTGATGAACATTTAATCTCTCTCCACCCCCATGCAGATTTGATTTATGTATTGCATTTCTGCATGCCTAAGTAATGCAGCTGCGGAGCCAGCTCACCTAAGCAACTCTGGGTGGTTTACAATAGCATAATAAAACAATATAAACACCCGAATAAAAGCACAGCGAAAAACAGAATTAAAAACAAGTTAAAAAGCTTACAAGTTAAAAGTAAAAAAAAAAATGCTTTTTAAATTTTAAAAATTTAAAGTTAAAAATTCAGAAGGCTAAGAAGGTTAACGAGGCAATAGGAGTACCCTCAAGCCTCCAGCCACCCCCAGAATTACTTCATATTCATAATCATAATCATCATTTATTCTCATTGTACATATATACCCAGTATACCCAAGATCCCCATGCTAATTGGAAGACCCAGTTCTTAATTTTCTTCTGGAAGACCCGGAGGCGGGGGGGGGGGGCTTGCCTTATCTCTGGGGTCAAGATTTTCCAAAGGGCAACTGTGGAGATGCCTCATAATAGGAAGCTTTTTGCCCTGAGATTTAAACCCATATTTGTATTGATTACGTTCTTTTATAGAAGAAGCTGACGGGGAAGCTCATCTGATGAGAGGACAGAATTATACGTGTTCTAAAAATGAATGCAGCAGATAGCGAAGCTGAAAGGGGCGTAGGTCTGAGGCTCTGCCCGTGGACTCGGCCTTTATTATATCACAGTTGCAGGGAAGCAGATGGTTAGTGGAGTTGTTATGAGAGCAACATAGGCAAGAAACGCTGCGACATCTAGCCGGGCAGCCGAAACCAGCTGGCGCTGCTTCCGACCAGCGGGGCAGGGAAGGGGCCAGAGTTTTCAGGGTCTCTTGTTTCCGTGCAGTTTTATTACTTATTTACACAAGGAGGCAGCGTATTTTTCCATGTCACTTTGAGGCAGCCGGTGGCACTCTGGTGCTCTCTGCCCGTCCATCCTTCAGCTGTTTCCATCTCGGATGGCAGGCTCTCCTGGCCAGCCTATTTTTAAACACTCACCCAGGTTAAGATAGAATGAAGAGGAGAATCCTGGGAAATAGAGGCTTAGCACTCCAAAAGCAAGCTGATGTCCATTTCTCGATACGTTGATTATGAAGGAAGCCTTTTTGGACCTTTTCCCCCTTCTGCCCCATCTCTGTCCCTTACCTGCACAAACCGGAAGGAGCATCCGTGGCTCCCAAGGGCTTCAGCCATGCTGCCTCCATTCATGGTTGCTTGCAGGCTACAGTTTAACCCAAACTACATGGACAGACTCTGATCCCAGGCTTGCCTTTTCCTCTTCCTGAACAAGCCACACCTTATTTTCGTGACCCCCAGTAGCAGTTCGGAAACAAACTTTGTAACATAGAGAAATTACTAGGGCTGAATTGTTAGTCCACCCATCAGCGTTGGGGGCAAAATAACAGAAGGTCATGCACCTAGAATTTTTTCAAAATACTCAGCTTCTTATTTTTAGTGCCAGAGCTCAACAGGCCTTTAATAAAACACCCCAAACACACTATAAAAAAGAGCCGGCTCCCTTTGTCCTTAATGAAACTTCCTGTTGATCCATCACTGACCTTCTTTTGTTCCCTTCTGTCCACACCTGGGTGCTCACCTTACGTCTGCAAAAGCGATGGTTTTTACTATCTAGCTGTAAAGTTATTTCATGATTCTTGAATTAATTTGAACTAAAATGTTACTGTTTTGTTCTTATATGAAGTGTAATAAAGAAAATTGCCCAGTATATTGGAGAAGTTTTAGAAGATTCAAAAGATAAAGTACAGGAAAACCTGCTGGCTAATGGAGGTAGGCCTTGAAATCCTGGCTCTATTGTTGCGTTCGGATGTAGTTTGTTGTTTTCACTCAGTTTACAGTAAAAACTTTTTTTTTTGTTTATTAGGAAATTAGATGATGCTTCTAGTTTTAGAAAATAATGCTTGTAGGTTGCATTTTTCATTAGCTTTGGGACAAATTCCTGTCTCTCTATATATGCTGTGAGTTATGGATGAAATGACTCTTTTCTTCGCGGCTTATAGGATTAGCGAATTGTGATTGTTTTACAAGGAGTCCCAGTTTCCAGAGCGGTGGCTCTTCCTCTGCAATTCCGTACAGTTCTATTCTACAGATCACAAAGTATTTCATTATTCCTAATGATACAGAGAAGCCCCTAATGGCAGCCAGCAGTGAAGCACAAGAAAAAGTTGAACGTAACAGCCGGGAAGAAGAAAATCAGCTCGGGCTGAAAGGACGCTTTAAACGGCCATGCCTAGAGGACATGGCGATTGTCACAAAGTGAGACGCACATTGCCCCAGATTCAGCTTCGGTCCACACCTGCGTAGAGAGGCTTTTGTGCAATCTCCTGAAAGCCACCTTGGCTGAACTGCTGAAATGTCTGTCGGTGGCATAAAACCGGACCGGGGTCGTCTTCTTCGGCAGACCTCTCCTGCCGAGCGACAATCTCGCTTTTTAAGTCGGGTATTTTTGAAGGTCAATAATTGCCCTTCCTGTATTTCAGGCGCCAAGGACAAAATGAGATGCCTGAAGGGTAGGTTGTGTGTGGGTGGCAGTGTGTCTCGGCCGGCATGCCCTTGCGGTCGCAGTGTGTTTAACCAGAGAGCGGAGCCCACCTCTGGCTGTAGGGGAACAGTGATCAGGTTACGAAGGATTTCTCTGGCAACCACCCCGCAGCTTGATCACCAGCTCCCTACGGCTCAGGTTCCCCCAGGGCTGCGCGGCCTTCCTCCTGCGGCTGATTTTTCCTCTCCTGCAGCCTTTTCCTTTCTCTCTTTAACCTCCTCTGCATGTCTCGGGAAAGGGCCTGCAGGGACGCCTGGGGTGTGTGTGACACCTTTTGCATGCCCCTGTTTCCTCATAATCAGTTGTACGGTGCGCGTCCTTCAGCCTGTGAAACAGGCGGCTGCAGTTCTTACGGACTAGAAGGTGCGTTCAGGTCCCCCGGCCAAACTCTCAACATTCAGCCGAATTCAGCTCGCCGCTGCCATCTAGGGGTTATTTAGATTTTGCAGCCCAGGTCTGGGATACAGGAAGTCCTCGACTTACGACCACAATAGAACCCAAAATTTAGGTTACTAAGTGAGAAATTTGTTGAGTGAATTTTGCCCCATTTGGTGACTTTTCTTGCCCCTTTTGTTAAGGGAGTCATTGCACTTAAGTTAGGATCCCGGTTGTTAAGTGAATCTGGCTTTGCTTGCCAGAAGGAGGCGCAAGGGGATCACGTGACCCCGAGACACGGCAGCCGTCATAAATAGGAATCCGTTGCTGGAACAGTCATAAGTGTGAAAAAGGCTCATAAACCCCTTTTTTCTGGGCCGCTGTAACTTTGAATGGTCACTAAAGAAACGGGTTTGAGCCGAGGCTCCCTGGGGCTCTTCTGGGCAGGGGTGGGCTAGCGAGGGAAAGGAGCACCAGCCAGCCAGAACGCGGGTGGGCCATGACGGCAGGTGCTGGAGGCCAGCCTGGGCTGCCTTGGGGGGTTTCTTATTTATTTATTTATTTATTTATTTATTAGATTTATACCCCGCCTCTCTTGCCGATTGCGGCTACGAAGCACTTCGGTCCAGGGACACCTTGCGTGGGCCGTGGATTGTCTAACCCTGCCCTACATTAAAGCTTTGGCTTTTAATCCACATCTCTACTTTCTTAGTTGCTAACTGTGTTGACAAGATGAGACCTAAGATAAATATATTCCTATTCATGAAATTAACTGGGTAAATCTTTGTCTTTAAATGGTAAAGAACTGGCACAGGGGATCTTGAGGTGTGGATTAGCATCTCGAAAAGGGAATAAATACAAGACGGCAACACTCCCCAATTTATACCCTAAACGCAAGCTCATCTGGATGCAGAAAAGGCTGCTTTATTCTCAGAATTATTCTCATACGCGTGCAGCTCACTGGGTTTACTTTTATCGTTTCAGTCGACCTGATCAGTTATCTGACAAAATTTGAGTGGGACATGGCCAAGTACCCAATAAAACAGCCCCTGAAGAACATCTCGGAAGGATTAGCAAAGGTAACCACTGCTTCCCCTCCTTTCTTGAGCAGCGCCCTTGTAAACGCTAGTTCCCGGGAAAGACACAATCAAGTGCTGTTAACGAAGGTGTGTTTAATTACCGCTTTCTCAGGAAGCCAGTTTTGGATACTCCTATCCAACCTATCAGAAAGCAAACGGGGCCCTTTCCCCACACCGTCTTCCTCGTCTTTCTCCCCACAAAGAGATTCTTGTCTGCAAGGCAAAGGAAAAATAAATAGGGAATATCTGCGCCATCCTAAGAAGTATCTCCTGTGACCTAAGGAGACTATTTAGTTGATATCTCTATAAGTCTGCCTTCGAAGCAGTCACAAGTCTGTCACAGAGCTTTCAGCAGAGAGAAGGCATTTATTACCGTTCTCTGTACCTCTGAAGTGGGTGTTTAATGAGGGATTTCACTCTGGTCCAAGGAAGGGTTTTCTTCAGGACCGTAACAGAGCAAGGATAAATCCATTTCCTCCTTTCCTCCCCATCCGACTCTCGCGAAGAGAGAAAGACAGCCGTGTCCCTTTAAGTTGCCCCCAAAATGGAAAATGAGTTTAGTTTTGGCACGTTTTGGCAAGTCCAGCCACTGGGACCTGTGCTCCCCAGAGACTTTGGCGTGTGCGGGATTGTCTCAACTTCAAAAGGGGTGCGGACTGTTCACGCTGCTCCCTGGCTTTCCTTCCCACGCTTAGCAAATGACGCAGATCGAAGCCGACCTGAGGAGCCGGGCTGCCGTCTACAACGCCATCAAGGGAAACCTCCAGAACCTGGAAAGGAAAACGGTGTACGTGTCTGGATGGGTCTGGTTGAGCCGCGTTCGGGATACGCACTCCCCGGACAAGGCCTTCGCATCTTAGCTGCACCGGGAATGTAGCCGTACGGGCAGGTCGCGTGGGCTGGGCCAGGGAGTGGGGCTCTTTGGGGGCTTTTGAATCAATATTGATGACTTCTAGCCTCTCGACGGACAAGTTGGCGAGTTGCCATTGCCTGTTTCTCAGGGTTGAGAGAAGGTGACTGGCCTCAGGTGGTTTTATGCCTAAGCTGAGGCTGGAATTCACTCCCTCCCGGTTTCCAGCCCAGGGCCTTAGCTGTTACACCCCCCCAGTGGCCTCGCTCATCAGCTCTTTAGAGGGTCTGCATTAATCCATCCATTTCCTCTAAGCTTACCATAAAATCATGGCCGGATTTGCTTTTAAATTTCTCCAAAAATTCCCAGAAAACATTTTCTTTCTAATCGTCCAAGGAAGCGGCCATTAAGAGCCTTGGTGGCGCAGGGCTTCAACGCAGCCCTGCAGTCTCTGCTGAGTTGTTCGGCAGGTTGTCAGATCGAATCCCACCAGGCCCAGGGTCGACTCAGCCTCCCGCCCTTAACACTTAGAAAGGATCAGTGGCCGGTCATCCTCTAACGCCTTTTTCCCTGTCTTTTCCCCCCCCAGAGGAAATCTTTTGACCCGAACGTTAACGGATATAGTGAACAAAGAAGATTTTGTCTTGAACTCCGAATATCTCATCACTCTACTTGTTGTAGTTCCCAAGTAAGAAAAAGTCGGGTTTACCGTGGATTCCATTTTTATTCCTGTGAGCTGCTGTCGGGTGGGCCCCAGGACACGGCTTTGCCCATCATGCCCTTCAGCCAGCCCTGCCCCCCTCCCCCCACTGATCAACTTGGCCTTAAGGTTTTCTGGACTTCTGGACACAGAAGTGACAACCATTATCCTCAAAGTAGCAGTTTATACAGAGAGGCTGTACGAAATCTGTCTTGTTGCAGAACAAGCTACATGCAGTGGCAAAAAACCTACGAATCGCTCTCGGAGATGGTGGTTCCTCGCTCTACAAAGTAAGTACACACCTGGGACTGTCTTGTTCCTCTTGAACAGATTTGCACCTTTTCCTCAGAATCATCGGGGGAAGTCAGGTCGCATGCGAGTGTGAACATTGCAGGGGACCCTTGGAAGACCTTAAATGGGATTAGGTGCTGATGGGTCTCCTCCTCCACTAGGAATGTTGAAAAAGGAAGAAGTTGGATTAGGGCAGATTGTGGCAAGAGATATCTCTTGTTCTTATTTTAAAAAGTATTCAATATTGACACTATCTCCTTGCATAAAGCTTTAAAGGGTGCTGGAGGAGGTTGTATTAAAGCTGATGAGTTTTACCTTTGTGAGATTTCTTCTTATATAATAACTTTTCATTGCCAAGGAGAGGAGGGGAGGAGGCAGAGGAAGAGGAGAGGAGAGGAGGAAGAGCATTACTCACATTCACTCATGCCCTCATCACCGCAGGGCTAGATTACTACAATGCGCTCTACTTGGGGCTGCCCCTGAAAAGCATTCGGAAGCTTCAGCTGGTCCAGAATGCGGCCCCGTGAGCAGTCATGGGTGTCCTGCAATACACCCATGTCACACCACTCTTGCGCAGCCTGCACTGGCTCCCAGGGGGCTTCCGGGCTCAATTCAAGGTGCTGGTCGTTACCTTTAAAGCCCTACATGGCATTGGACCGGGTTACCTCCAAGACCACCTCCTGCCACCAATTACTTCCCAGCGCCCCGTGAGGTCGCACAGGGTGGGCCTCCTCCGGATACCATCGGCCAGGCAGTGTCGCCTGGTGACTCCATGGAGGAGGAGGGCCTTCTCCGCTGCGGCCCCCGCCCTCTGGAACAAACTACCTCCGGAGCTCCGGAGCAGCCCAGATTTGAAACTGTTCTGCCGAGCATTGAAGCCCTGGCTTTTCCAGCGAGCCAGATTAGCTTGACCCACCAAATTTTATTAATTTTAAGGGTTCTTTAATGTTTTTTAAATATACTATTATGCTAGTATTTTAAATGTTTTATATGTCATGTTTTATTGTTGTTGTGAGCTGCCCTGAGTCCTATGGGATTGGGCAGCCTACAAATTTGAATAAAATAAAATGAATAAATAAGAGGAGGGGAGTAAGGGGAGGGGAGGAGAATGGAGCGGGGAGGGGAAGGGGAATGGAGGTGGCAATGCTTGGAAAGCGTGCTGTGTCTGAAGGACCCACGTCCTTCTGCTACTCAGAGGAACGTGGTGGCTAAATGGAAATAAAAAAAGCCTTTATGTAACAATAGAGTATATATCACAGTATTATTGTGTAGATCAAGAATCTGCTGAGGAAATAATTGAATCTGACAATTACTGTTTACGGTAGCCATTAACAATTGCAATTCCCTGCTCCTTGTTGTTGATTGCCTTGGCACCCGTCACGGAAAGGCCGGCCAGGCTTTAGAGTAACGAGACCGACGTCTTTGATTCCTCCAGGATGATCGCCGAAGACGCCGAGGGGGGCCTCTTCACCGTCACCCTGTTCCGAAAAGTGATGGATGACTTTAAGACCAAAGCCAGAGAGAACAAGTAGGGCTTCCGTTCTACTTTTCTGCCAAAGTGCTTCAGGTTCTTTCCCCTGCTCTGAAACGAGGCACATCCGGGCCCTGACCTAACGGAGCTCTTGGCTAATCTGCCCACGGCTGGATCCAGGGGGGCACCGGTTTCCATCAGCCGAGTCGGCAGCACATTCTCCTCGGCCTCCATGGATCTCGAGGAAGGAGGGAAGGTCCCCTGTAGGAATGGGCCTCCTCTGGTCTCACGTTAAGGTCTCACATAGAATTAGGCTGGGGGGGGGGACCGCTGGTATAAAGGAAGGGGGCTTCAACTGGGCCTCTCTTCCTGAATCTTTGGATGACCCCAGGCCCCCTTCCAGTAGATCATCCCTTATCTGGCTGAATTGGGGGCCCTGGCTCTCCACCCAACCAGACACACGGGAGGTTAAATTTGGAGAGGAAGGGTAGGACGTGCAGCAAAATTAAAAAAACCACCCATCGTAACTTTTTCCACTTTTTTCCTTCTTAAGGAAGACAAGAACCCCTAAAAGCTTTGAAGGTTGGTCTAATACGATTTACTCCCACCGGGCCAAAAGCCTACCTTGTTTTTTCCCAGCTGGGTTTTCAATCCGTACCTTGTGGACTGAAAGAACGCGTGTCCAGGCAGGAAACACATGCTGAATGTCTACACTGATTCGTTTTAAGGTTCATGGTGCGGGAATTTTATTTCGATGAGAAAGAACTGAAGTGTGAAAAGGACGAAATGAGGAAGTTGGCTTCCGATAAGAAGCAGCAGTATGTAAGTGAACACCCTCACCTCGTCCGTGTTGGCTTCTGTGCCGGACTTGCCACGGGACCCCACCGCTAACGTTTTGCCCAGAAATGCTGTCCGTATTCAAGACAATTCATGATCCGAAACCAGTGCTGTTCACACAACGCATGTAACCTGATTACTCACTTAATCCATTGCCACAATCCGCATGACTCCTTGGCCCATAAATTTGTCAATGACCTAGGTTTGCTCCCCAGGTTAAATTTTTAAAAAAGGAACCAAATTTAACACATTGTGAATAGAGCTATTATTGTTTGTAGTTTAGGTTTACAGGTCTGGTTACACCTGTAAACCTTTGGAGTTTGAGGGCCAGTTTGCTGTGGTGGTTAAGGCACCAGGTAAGACATAAGGAACTGGGCGAGTGTGACCCTGTCCTTTCTCTCCGCTCTAGGAAGGAGGCAAAGGCTAAGCCCCTTGGAAAAACCTTGCCAAGAAAATTGCAGGGACCTGTCCAGGCAGTTGCCAAAGCCAACACTGACTCAAGGGTGCATGCATGTATCTGGATGCATGCACGCGTGCACACACACACACACACACACACACACACATCAAATCAATGCAGTTTCCTCTCATCAACATAGTGTTTTAATATATCGTATATGGTCCAGAATAATAGCCTTGGTTTTCTAAAAATGGGACTTTCAGATGTCTTGCCGGTGAATGGATGTTACCACATGTTGTTTGTTTAATATGGCCCCCCATCTTGCACTATAGAGCAGCATAGAAGGATTAAAAGCCCTCAATATAGAAGCCCCATCGCCCACAGGTAAAACCCTGACCCCGTTCTCAACCACTAGTACCACTCCCCCCCGCATAACAACAGCAATGGCCGTTGTGTAAATCTCCTGGCCCAAATGCTGCGGAAATCCTTATCCCCTGAATGCTGAGCAGAATGCAGTCCAACAGGCACCAGTCGGAGAGGCTGGCGAGGGGCAAGCTTTTCCCAGCCAGAGGCAGCTCCGCGAACTCTAGGAGGCTGGACTGCTTGAGTCGCTGGCTAGGATCACAGTTTGCCCTGACCCGTTTCTGGAGGGCTTCCCTTGGAGGGAGCGAATGGGTAGCTGACGCCTTTATATGAAACCCTTGAAAACCTCCCACTGCTGAATATGGATGTGGAATTTTATTATTATTATTTATTTATTAGATTTATACCCCGCCTCTCTTCACCCCAAGGGCACAATTGGGGTTTCTGAAGGCCATAAAATAGGATTGGGGGTATATGCAGCCCCCAAGGGATAGGTCCCCCATGGTCCTCAGATTCCTGCTCTCTTTTGTTGTTTTTAAGTCACTGGCTACTGAATCAGATTACCTGCCACCTTGCTGGGAAGGACCCAGGACCACAATTAGCCATTTGGGTTAAGTATTGTGGCACCATGATCCCTAAATGTAATTTAAGACTGGGTTTAATTTAAGAAAGTGGATTTCATTGCTGCTCACATACTTGATATTATTTTGTGAAATTTTCAAAAGATTGGGCCATCGATTTAGAGCCTTTGAGAATTACACTGAGCGGGTCTTCTGTGGTCTGATGCCGTGTTTTACTCCTTAAAGGGTCCCCTGTTGAGGTGGTTGAAGGTGAACTTCAGTGAAGCATTTGTGGCTTGGATCCATATAAAGGCGCTGAGAGTTTTTTCAGAATCCGTCCTCAGGTAAATGGATGGCATTCCATAGGTTACGTTTTCCCTAAAGCCGATTGCAATCGCAGTTCCATCATCACCCAGGCTGATCAGTTTAACTCTCTCACTGAATTTAAACATACTTTGGTGGTAGCCTGCATTCCAGGACAGACAGGCTGTAACTAGGCAAAGAGTTAATATGGAAAATAAGCAACCTCTGATGCAGTTTAAGACTTTAAAAACTCCTCCTCCCAAAGAAAAGCAAAAAGAGGACAGTTGATAGTAAAAATTCCTTGCTTTGCACCCGCTGCTTCCCCTTTCACCTCCCTGGCCTCCCTTCCAAGGTACGGATTACCCGTCAACTTCCAGGCCGTGCTCCTTCAACCCAACAAGAAATCCATGAAGAGGCTGCGGGAAGTATTAAATGCCGTTTTCAAGCATCTGGACGAAGTGGCAGCTGCCAGCCTGATGGACGTAAGTCATGCCACTGCGGGTGGGCCTCCTGTCCTCCTTCCCCTGGTCTCACTTTTGACCCCAGCTTCTGCCTCCCAACCAGGAGGCGGTTGAAGAAATCTTTTGTAGCGGAGAGGAGGAACTACGGCCCCTTTATGACTTGTGGACTTCTCCCGAGCCAGTGGGAAGCCACAGGTCATAAAAGGGCCGTCATTCCCCAGCAGAGTCCTGGGTGGGATCCCTGGGCTGCTGTTACCCCATCCTTTAAATTGGCCTGTTTTATTCTGCAACATCCACCATGAGGTTTCCAGCAGACCCCCAGACTTCCAGTGGGGGGGATCGGCTTTAATCTGGGGATTCCCAGATTAGCCTGTGTATTCACTGCTTGTTCCAAGTCTTTCATTTCACGGTACTTGCTCCGGTTAGGGTTACTGGTGTTTCGGGGGCATTCCCTCACATTCTGTAAAAGTTGTAGCACCTACTTGGGAGTCTGAAGGGCCTCTCTCTGCTTTTATTTCCTCCGCCCCCCCCCCTGCCAGACCTCCGTCGACATCCCTGGCTTGCAGCTCAGCAATCAGGACTACTACCCCTATGTCTATTTCAAGATTGACCTCAGCCTTCTCGATTCCAGCTAAAGTTTCCTGCGCCCGGCGTGGCTTGTTTCTCAGTATTGTGGGATTTGTGAACGAAATGTCATCCGTTTTGTCTTTAATGCAAACATAACTGGAACGCGGCCCTTTCGAGGGAGAAAGACCAAGTAATTTTAAGCACGTGATAATTGTAGTTCCTAGATTTGGCTTGACTGTAAGTAGACTGGTTGCTCCGGG
>JANHGC010003754.1:55236-67594 GCA_027560395.1 Boaedon fuliginosus | reverse complement strand
GAGGGTCCCCCTTGGCGGACCGAGGGGCGGGCTCCCTGCCGCGGCTTTGAAGCCCGGCGCCGGGCAGACAAGCGGCGAATCCGGCTCCCCGGGTGGCCCTTCGTGAAGACCGGGGTTCGCGTTAGGCTTTCGGCCGGCCTCCCGTAACTCAGGGGTGAAATGTGCCTCCTGTTTCCCCAGTTTTCTCTGCTCTGCCCTGAGCCCCAGTCCCCGCTCGCGTCTCCCCCTCGCGCTGTCTCCTATTTTGGGAGGGACGTGGCCCGTGCAGAAAGGGTCGTGGGAAAGGGTCTCTCGCGGAGGGCCCCAACCTTGGCAACTTTAAGACTTGTGGACTTCAACTCCAGAGCTTTGCGGGCTGAGGAATTCTGGGAATTGAAGTCCACAAGTCTTAATGTTGCCAAGGTTGGACACCTCTGGTCCAAGGTGTCCCAAAGGCCGGCAGGGGGCGGTGTTGGCCACCAAGTCAAGAAGGCCAAAGCGAGCGAGGTTATAATATATATAATATATATAAAAGATCCCATGAAGGATCCCCAATCCTTTTTTAATTTTGCAGCGCATCACATTTACATCAGGAAGTGCCACAGGATGGTCCCCGTCTGCATTCAGCGTAGATGCACTTGGACAACCTCAAAAGGACGCATTCCAGGAGGTTCACGACAGGAGTGGAAGCCAAAGGGATCAACTGGATAGGATCAACTGATCCTGGGGAAGGAAAAGGTGGCCTTTAGCAGCCCCCATAATCACAACAAGACAAAATACCCATGCCTAGCAAAGTCCCCCGGGTTTTCGGCTGCCATGTAACGTTTGAAGGAAGGAAGAAAGATAATGGGAATGATGGAAATAAAGTTGTACAGAATAATCTTATACGGGTCTTGTCAAAATCAAGACTCTGCCTGAGTTTGGTGAGGCTGGTTTTCAGGGAGGCGGTGTAGGACTGGAGACGCAGGGTACAACCCTAGGCCGTGGGTTTGGGAATGAGCCCATGTTCATTCATTGGGATTTAGTTCTCAATATCCTTGTTGCCGTTAAATTACTTGTTTGAAATGTTTGTTCAAATGGGCTGCACTTACGTTCACAACGGGTTCACTGGTTGTGAGCGCATTCTCTCATATTCTCATTCTCTCTGATTCTCTCATATTCTCTCTCACACACTCACACACTCACTCACACTCACACACTCATGCATGCACAGCAATACTATGTAAATGCAGCAGACCATGAATAAATACTACACAGCAAAAGAAATTAAAGGCAAGGCCAGGGAAATATATAGCTAAATCTAACTTGCAATCCATTAGCTACACTTTTCTTACCTTTTTATGGCTGCAAACCATACGGTAGGAGGTACTAATCTCCTAGAAATCCAGTGTAGTAAATGTGCATCCCAGTTTGGGTTCTTTTAGTTCTTTCTTTTTCTTCCACAGCCGTTTTCTCCTATGATTCATGTTTGTCCCTACTAAAGAATGGCCTGTTCCACATTCAGAACTGCTTGTCAAGATGAGTGGAATCTGCAGGAGGGCCAAAAAATAAAATAAATAAAATGGCAGAAATGCTTATGGTGGTGCAAACCCCATTCCTCTTGGACATGGATGGCGCGTATCTGTAAAAAGGGGCCACGTTTAGTGTGATGCTTCTTCCGTCACCGCATTTGTTTTGTTCCCCTGAAAATATGTTGATCACCTTGCCTTTCTCCCTGCTTTAATCTTTCATCAAAACAATCAAGCAATTCCATTTATTCCTTGATTCACATCATTTCCCAAATTGAGGTTGCTTTGTAGAAGCTTCAGTTAGGCCACAGCTGAGCTGGCAATGGGGTCAGTTCAGCTTCCCAGCATTGACCGTCTCTGATGTTGCTTTCTCCCCTATCATGGAAACAATGAGCTCTGGACCTCGTTCCCCATGATGGCACAGGATCAACGCTCTGCTGCTTCCAAGTGATGTACCCAGCCATCAGGAAAACAAGATGGGAATACGAGAGCAGGCATTTGGTAGGAATCCTTAGGACAGTGTGTCCATCCTGCTTCTGATGATAAGCAATGTTGGCTTTACACGGGGTCACAAAATGGTTTTCAACTTTGTCAACATCCTTTTATTGTCTGACACAAAACACAAAAGGGAGCTCCCTTTGCCAGGTGAGATTTGCAGCAGCTGAGCAGAAGAGGAGTTTTAGGTCTCCGAATCCTGGGTGCGGCTTCTATGAAATTTAAAACATAATAGACTTTTATACAATTAGCTTTGGTTCATGTTCCACGTGTTACAGCTCAGTGCGATTTCTACGTTGACAAAGCTGCTTAGAAATTAATGGTAAAAATTCATTTTGTTCAATGGAGCTCATCCATGTCAATAAGTTTGTACTTTCCTGTAACCTACCTTACTCTTTGCTGAAAAGTGCCATGCGTATGGACAAAAAAATGCATCCATTTTATCCACAAATTTCTATTCTTATAATGTGAATTTCCTTTATTCTCTTTTTTCTTTCCATTCCAGATATTCCCCTTTCTTTTATCCCAAGCTCCTCTCCCCAACTCCCTTCACTGATTTGGAGAACGTGCAGAGAGAATGCTGAAAGAGAAAGATAATCTCTTCTGCTGGCCATCCCATCAGCCAAATCATTGGATACAAGCCTAATATATTGGCTTCTTGAAAGTATTGTCCACGTTCGAATGTGTGAAAGATGAACAGATTGGGCGTTCCTTTAATTACAAGAAGGTAAGGGACTAATAGTCCAAAACGAGGATGCAAAAAATGCAATAGAAAGACCGCATGTGTCCGTTCAGTATAGATTTGTAGATCTGGGTACCCTAAATTGTTTTGATTTTTCTTTACATTTTGAAGATTGGGAGACTTTTAAGGGACAAAACAGTATTTTAAATCTTGCAGATGCTTAAGGCACCCGTTGCAATCTTGAATGTCCTTCCAGCAATTTTTGGAGCATGGTCTTCTATGTGAAGTGCAAAGCCTAGTATAGCTTATGCAAGGTTATAGTCTGATCTAGAGGCATCATTAATTAGACTCTTTATGCAATGCTTTCAGTAATATATGACTGGAATCATGTTAATGATCATTTATCCTACTTCAACCAGGGTGTGTTTCATACGTTTCGCCATTTCTATCTGACAGTTATACCTCTGTATGGAATGTCTTTAACTCAGGGCTGAAGGCAGGATAAGGAGATATTTATTTAAACATATGATAGCAGGCATATAATCTGCATGTACAGTATGTTAATAAGGCATGCAGACACAGAGAAAAATCAAGACCAGTTGGTTGATTGCAAAACCCTTCTGATCAAGTTGTCTATTTCATTCCCTCTGCAAACCGAGCAAATTAGGATGCGTGCTTGCTATTTATATGGCGTTGTTTACAGATTCAAAATAAGAAAACATTATGGTAAGTACAGCTATTTGGACACCCTTCCAGTCAATACTTTGTAACACCTCCTTTGGCAGAAACAACAGCTTCTGAGTGCTTCCCTTTGCCAGCCGAGAAGACGGCTAGTCACAGGTTCTGCCGTGATCTTTGCTTAAAAGGTTGGCTTCTGCTGAGCCTGAGTGGCACCAGGGAGGGGGGATACAGGGAAGGCCTTGTTCCCTTCTCACTTTAAAAGGGCAAAGTGGGCAAGGTCACTCCGGAGGACCTTCAGGACCTCTTGAGGTTTGCAGGGGGAAAATGTTGTCTTGCTACCCTTGCTGAACACGTTTTCTTCCAAGGCTGCTTCTACTAATGGAGCTTCATCTTCTTCCCAGTCACCCAAGAAGGGAATGTATAGACTGAGGTTAACGGATTTCTTCTCTTAGGATGGAAGGAACTAAGCAGACAAAATGGGTTTTTGCAAACTGCTTGTCAGAAAGTCATAAAAAAGGGGGCATCACAGGACTCCAGGACACGGCAAGCGTCATAAATATGAGTCAGTTGACGAGCAGGTGAATTTCGACCCCCTGGCCACGGGGATGCTGCAACAGTTGTAAATGTGAAAAAATGGTCCTAAGTTCACCTTTCTCAATGCCGTTGTAACTTCGAATAGCCACTAAATGGACTCTTATAACTTGAGGACTGCCTGTAATCTCTCTTCCTTTTCAAACATCACAGTAGAGGCCTTCTGGGCCACCCGGTCGTGCCGGCTTGTTGGCTTTGCTGCCAGGTCAAAGCAAATGGGAGCTGTGTGAGCAGGAACGTTTTTGTTTCCTCTACAAAAGAGGGAATGCCAGCAACTTGCGCACAGGATGCACTGCAGGGGCAACCCGACATTGATTACGGCAGACGAAGTTATTCCACTTCTCTGAGTTTCCAGTCTCTGCTCTTCCAGCGAAAAGTGGCCTGGAGCCTCCCCCCACTTCTACTTCCCAGAAAGAGTAGAGGGTGCTTGGAGGTAGTAGGCCAGTCATCAGTAGCTGAGCTTAAACATGCTTGAGATAAACACATGTCCAACATCTGACATTAAAAACAAAATACAATAAAAATTAATAACATATAATAATAATAATTAAAAAGAATAAATTTTAAAAAAGCAAAAAAATCCCCAATACGCTTAAAGGGCAGGCTTGGTGGACCACTGGGTCCTTTTCTGGCATCCGTTTTGACGCTCCCATCATATCCTCGGCTGCAGATGAAACCAGTCAAATTGCCCAGGTGTGACAGATGTTCCCTGCTTCCTTGCATGCCGAGGGAGCTGAAGTTCTGAACCCGGAAAGCTGGAAAGGAGAAACCAAGTGACAAGTGGATGAGCTGCTAACAGAAAGGGCAAAGCAATTTATAACTTTGAGCAAGAATAAAAATAGGTGGCTAATTAGCAGTCTGTCTCCAAGGGGAACATCTTTAGCACTTTAAGAAAAAAGAAAAGAAAAGAAAGAAAGAAACCATTATTACATCTTGCTCAAATCATCAGGACGCTAACTGGGAAAATTACTTGCCATGTAATAAATGCCGAGAATATTCCCAAAGTCCTGCTGGTGTTACTATCGCTGAGTATCTGATGTTGGTCTCAGCCTTTCCTTAGCATCCAGGCTGCCAGGCCTATTGGGCTATGCCACTCAGGCTGGAGAAGTTTGAGCAGGACAGGAGGTATAACTCTGTAACGTTACATACGGAAAGGCTGCCCTTGTGCCTTATAGACCGCTCGCCTCCTTAGGAATGAATGGACTTATTTTGTAGTCTCAGCAGCTGACAGCGGCTGGCTGGCCTTGTTTAGGCTCAGAAGCTAATTGGAATTAGGCCAGGGTAAGTATTTGGATAGGAGATGGGAAATTCCAAGACTGAAGGTGGGAATGAAAAATAAAATAAAAAAAGTGGCAGGCCAAGTCAGAATTAACAAATGCTGGGATTTTGATGAGCACAGGGAATAACCACAGATCCTCTCTCTCCTTCTTACATCTAAGAAAATCAAGAGAGGCCAATTTTAAGTTTCTTTCTCACTCCTTGTTCTCAAGAAATGACAGTGATCTGGTTGGCCCCAGATGGGGACAGTGCCTGGGTCTTTATAACCAGGAGATCAGGAAGCTGCCTTCAGCTCCTTTTAACACTATTATAATAGACGATTCTTGTCTATTGCTGGACTATGAAGTGATAAAGTTCTGTTCTAGCTACTGTGTGTGGCCTTGGAAACTCAATCATGCAAAACCTGGGAAAGGAGAAACTTGTCATTCTTATTTACCAAACTTTTCGCATCGCCAAGGTGAACGGTTCCCCAGGGTTGATAAATGCGTTAATGGAATTGCACATGTTCCTATCACATTGGTGAAACGGAAAAAAAGGAAACACAGACAGATTCAAAGTGGTCTGAAGAGATGCAAGATTAGCTGAGGCTCTGGGGACTGATGAAAATCTCTTGCCTACTTCATGGATTGATTGCTCAAGCCATTCACTTATGAATAGTTCAATTGAGTGGAGATTATGGAGCAACTAGATTATGTATAATCTAGTTAGGGTATAAAACCTATCCGAGGATGGGCAGAAGTGGCATTGTGAGATTACAAAGCCATTTATGAAGATAAATTGCTGGAATTATTTAATGACTCAGAATAAAGAAAAAAAATATATTGCTGCCAGGAATGTAAATTAAAAATATCTTGTCTGGGAGAATAATATTAAAGAACATTGCCTTGAAATGCAGAAAATAATCATCTCCCACCCCTGCAAAATAAACAAAACCAAACAATACAACCTGAAATTAAAAACTCAAGAACAAGAGGAATTTGTTCCCTACAACCACATAAGGGACCAGTTTAGAAAGGAAAACAGTAAACTATCAATAAACAAAAACCAGCTGGTGAATGTATGATGTGTTTAATATACACTTGTCCTTCCAACACTTTCTCCATGCTGCTCCAGCTGGGCTGTCATTGCACTTTAATATAAAGAAGAAGAAAAACCAGAACTGATAAACAAATTCAAAGGGAACTCTGCAAAGAAGGGAAGTCAATATGGAAGTTTTATCATCTGGGCACTGCAAATATAAGTACCCAAAGAATGGAGACTCCATAGAAAATAAAATTAAGTCATTATCAAGGTTGACTCAGCCGCCGTCCATCCCTTTGAGGTCGGTAAAAGGAGGGCCCAGATTGTTGGGGGCAAGAGGCTGACTCAGTAACCTGCTTAGCGAGAGCTGGAAAGCGCTGGGAAATATATATATTTCCCCAGCCCACTAATCTGCCGATACGGTGAACTATGATGCCCACCGTTCCCAGCCGGCATAATATTGAGGAGTTTTATAAATACGACCCATCTGGAGGGTTAGGGGTTAGGAAAAGCTGCAGTTAAGACGCAGAAGAAATTCCTGGAGTTCTAATTGAAGATTTGGCAAAACTGTGACATTTTTCAGCCCAAGGAAGAGTTTATTTTTGGTGACAACTCAGCTGTCATGAAAGATGTATTATTATTTCTTTGAAATGCTGTAGTATTACTGAAAAAGGTAATTTTCTTTGAAGTAAATGTTGGCTTCATCGCTACTTTAGTTGCCAATTTCCCCTACATTATGATTATTAAAATAATTATATGCTGCCTATCAAGTTCAGCATATCTGGATAGGGTAGAAACTTAAATATTTAGCATTGTATAGTGGTGAAAGTGTTAATCGCTACCAGGGGAGGAGCTCCACGCTCACGTCCATTGCGAGCCATAGAGGTTCACTGAGTGGGCTAGCCATCTTCTCTCAGCCCTAACAAGTCTGTCATGTTGCTGTTGATGTGGGAAATTATGGGAGGACAGGGGGCTAGCATGCCTCCTTGACCCCTTGGAGGAAAAGCAGGAGATAAATCTATCAAGCAAACAGAAAACGCCAACCAACCAGGAGGGCCTCTGAGGGTGATCAGGGCAGCCAAGCATCCCTGTGTAAGAAGGGGTACTCGCTCTGATCTTATAGCCAAGGCAGAATTGGTCGTGGGGCAATCTCTTCTCCCTTGATATTGTGCCTCCTTTCCAGCCTGAGAAACTCAGGAGGTCTCTCCTGATCAGCAGGCTATTATCTCTTCTCTTATTGTTCCCTGGGAAAGTTCCCTAGCCCCATTCTCTCGAGGTCTTTCCCACATACCAGGATAGGTTAGAATAGAATAGAATAGAACTCTTTATTGGCCAAGTGGACACACAAGGAATTTGTCTTTGGTGCATAGGCTCACAGTATACAAAAAGGAAAATGATAAAATAACTGGGTACATTCAGCAAGGATCATGAAATGAGACACTTAGTGATAGTATTATTTGAAACAAAAAAAAGAGAGGTACAATGGACCACATTGTATGAATTAGAAAACTCTTGAATTTCTTACAGAGCCAACAGAAAGGAAAAAAACAAACCTTGATTTGGTATTTTTATCGACATATCAAGTCCTTCCTAAACTCCTGGCGTAGGCGGATCTGGATCTTTGATGGTGTTACGGATATCGTCTCAGGATGGAAGCTGTCTCAAGTAAAGCTGCCTTTCGCTATTGACTGTTGGTGAGTTTGTCAGTGCTGATGGTGTTCAAGTGGTGCCCCGGTTGTTTCGGGTTTGCACCAAAAGTGTCTGTTGCTATGGGTACTACTTTTGCCTTTTTTTTTTTTAAGCACCATCATTCTGCTTCTATTTTCTGGCTGTTATAGTTTGTTATTTTTCTCTTCTTTTATTTTGCTGTTCCCAGGTGCACAATACCTGGAAATAGCAAAACAAAATTGGAGAACATCGTAACATATAAAGATCAGAGGAAGGAGCCATCGCCTGCTAACCCAGCACAGCAACGGGTCCAAAAGGACCCCCCAATTGCAGACCTGCCCTCCAGGGGCACCGCAGCTCCATCCCAAGAGGAAACAGGCAGGATAGAGCAACCCTTGGTATGCAAACATTAGCTCCATCCTCATACAAGTCCAGTTAAGCTTGTCTCCCACAACAAGCCCCACAAGAGAACAATCACCCTACTGAGCTCTCTCTCTCTCTCTCTCTCTCTCTCTCTCTCTTTCTCTCTCCCTCTCCCCTTCCCTTCCGTTCCCTCCCCCCTATGTTTTAAATTGGATTTATAGGGAAACTGTAATTTGAGTAATGGGTTTTCTCAGTGAGCATTTAGTGGGCCATTATGATTAAGCTTCGGCAGGGAAACGAGAGAGGTGAATAAGCTCACAAGGGTGATTCACCCTCCAGGGAAACCAAGGAGGGACTCCAGGTCCCATCTGATCCGAAGTGGGGTATACAAACTCAATTACCCAGCCTCATTATCAGCATCTCAGCAAAGTTGCCGGAGCATAGGATTTCAGGGTGGACGCTCTCCAAGATACTAATGAGATTCCCAGTGCCACATAAAACCATTACAAGGTTTTTAAAGTGAACTAAAAGCCGTTCCTTGATGAACAATAAGCAAGAGCTGATCTTTCTTGGTTTAACCGGAAATGTATCCCAGGGGATTAGAAGGTCCCTTGCCATTATTTTGAACAGGCCTACGATAATTTTCTCCAGAATACTAATGATGTACGCAGCCAATAATATGGAAATATTATGTTTTCCAAAATAATGCCTACGTTCTTAATAAATGTTCAGCATTTTGTGACTTGCCGCTTCAACTCCCAGCGTGGCTGGCTGAGGAATTCTGGCCGTTGAAGTCCCCAAGCCTTCAGGTGGCCGAGATTGGAGATTCCTGACCTATAAAACAGAAGATCCGGCAACAACCAGAACCAGACCTCTTTTTAACTTCCCCACTTCGAGTCTTCAGTGAAAGAAAAGAAGGGAGGGAATCCAGTTCCCTTCCCTTATTTTGTTATTTAGAAACCTGGTTCTCAGAACCGGCGGGACAGCTGGAATCCCTTCCGAAAGAAAGGTGGAAAATGGAATCTGAACATTATATCAAGTCAGATGAGCCCAAAACATTTGCCCACCTCTTTGCCAACCATTCTCTTCCTGCCCATTCATTTCATGTTGACTTCTGGAAGCCCTCCAGAAATTGGGCTTCAGCTGAAAGTTGATATTTCCTCTTCAGAATTAAATTCCATTTCCATGCGTCGTTCACAGTATGAACTGGACCCCTTTTAAAGGGCCTTATTTCAGCAACACAATATGTCTGTCACCCTTTTATCATCCTTGTAACTTAGCACATTCCCAAAGAATTTAAAGAAGCTGACTATACATAGAGATGCTCAGCAAGCTCATTAGGCTGGCGTAAGGGGACCCAAGAGCTATATTTGCACCACAGGCCCACTTGACGTTCAACTATCCTGGTAGACTCAATTAACCCTATTTCCTGTTTGCATAAACTATGCTGTGTCATAAATGAACAACTGTGGCTCGACACTTGGATAAAACGTGGTTGGTTTATTTATGGATCAGTGTGTCATATCAACCATTGTGCTATCTTGTTATCTTACGTATTAAATTACATCTAGATAATAAAACAAGCCTAGATTTCAAGAAGCTCCTATTTTTACATTTTCATGTATGAGAGACATTAGGGTCCCCCTTCTGATTTTCACATCAACCCATATCACAAAATAGAAGCTTCCCAATTGTTGTGGGTAAAAACTGATATGGAAAAGTTGGTTCTCAGTGGATTAGCACCTTTGTTTTCAACACCTGGGTATCTGCCACTATGACTTTTGCCTGAAAATTGCACAACCACAACCAATATTGTGACGTTTCTCTCCCTTTTTGTAAAAGAACTTCCCCTCTGATATCTAAACTAGATTGAAGTCCTGGCTCTTAAGGAAAGTGGCTGGGGAGAAGGAGGCTTGAGCCACGGCTCATTGGGGTGGGCCATGAGTGGACATTGTTTTCCTGATTGTGATTCCATGTTAAAGTTTTTGCTGCTTGTTGGAACCACGTGGAAAGGAGCAATGTACTAGCCACAATAAGAGAGTAAATAAAATGAATGTCTTAACATTATACACATAAAGCCACTTCAGTACAACGTTAGCTAAAAGGCTGATCTTAAGAGATTTGAATGTACATCACAGGAATCATGATTACCAGTAATCAGTTTGCTAGTTTGACAGATCACTGCGTGTGTCAGTGGTTCTGGTGACATCTTCAAAACCATAGTATTAAAAAAGTATGTCACAGCCACAGATAGTATTCAGGGCTCCTGCATGAATGGTGATTGCAATATTCTTCTATTCTTTTTTTAAAAGTCGGATATGCTAGAAGAAGAAGAAAAAGACTGGAAACTAACTGATAGATCAGAAATGATCAATGATCTTGCCTGAAACAGACTCTAAAAATTAAATTAAGAAAGCTGTTCCAGATTAAATGGCTCCGGAGAAGACAGCTCTCATATACATTTTTTCCCGTCATCTCCTCTTTAAAGGCTCCCTCCCCACATCCCCCCCTCCCAAATCATCAGTGCTCGAAGGCCACTGCTTAAATCAGTTCGGCTTCTCATCTGACAATTTGGTTGGAGGAATACAGTTGCGAAACTGATTTCCCCAGCTAACAGATGCCACCTCCGGATTATAATTACACCCTTGTTAACAGAAGATTTGAACTGTCTGGCACGTCTTTTTCTGAAAGCATTTATTAAAAAGTCCCACTCTTTTCCTTTACTTTAAAACAAGTGCCTAGCTGTACAGTGAAGAGAATCACCAAATGCAAACCCCACCACACGACGGTCTTCAGTCGGTAGCTGTCACCTGTTGCCCTTGGCCTCCCTTGGCCTCTCTTCTTTTTGAAGCAGGGTGGGTGGGCTTAATCTCATCATGGTTTCTACTTGCTCCCCTCTCCGCCTGCTGAGCTATAGCCCAGCAGGCATGGAGCAGTGTGCAACAAATACCAGGTTTCGTAGCATCTCCCACGTTGCTTTGGAAACATAACTCCCGTTGAGGAGAGATGCACAACTGAAATGGCCGCGCTGGAAGGGCAGCGCAGGTATGTTTATACACACCTTTGGCTACCACTGCAGTTATTGCTCATGACCTCTGGCATTTGCTCACATCAAGGATGGATGAAAGACAACCGGTATGTTTCCATCAGGGTGAGAGCAAATCACTTGTAAAGTGTACCGACGGAGAGCACGGTCGTACCACTGGTTCCAAATCTGGTCTCAGAGCAGCTAATTTAACTTCCAACTGGACATACTTGTTCCAGTCCCACTGAAGCTGATCCCATTCTGACTGGAGGCATTTAGGATTGCCCAGCAAACGTATAATGGGACCTCTTGGTCTCCTATAGAATATATTTCAAGCAGGAGTGGCCATGACGTTTACCGCAGGTGCTGAATTGCTCCTCCTTTAAAGCAAGGTCATACCACTGAGGTTTGGTGACATCAGCTAGCCTTGCTTTAAGCAGCTGTTTTCCATGTCTTGGTGAAAAGCTTAGGAATGTCACCAAAGCTAGAAATAAAAAGAGAGAACTAGCAGAGCTTGCTTAGACTTAACATGGTTCCTTCCAGATATATTTAGATAACAAGACCCGTGATCTCTCATTAAGATGAAGGCCTTTTGGTGTAGAGATTCAAACATGGATGGCCATTGGGAAAGATACAGAGAGCTGTGGACCAATCTATCCAGAGGGTTCCAGTCAGCATTCATGCTGGCCTTTCTATTTAGTAGAATCTATTATTTCTCCTGTCTATAAATGAAGAAGAAGAATAAAGGAAACTATTCAGAAGTAACTCTATGTGTCGTTCTTGGAGACTGGCATTAATCTTGCCAGATTAAAGCAACTATTTGCATAACTACAGATATATACTCTGGGAATCACTAGGGAGGGGCCTAGCAATCACTAGGGAGGAGCTTCGGTGGCGCAGTGGTTCAATGGAGCACTGCAGTCTCTGCTAATTTATGTTCAGCAGGTTGTCAGATTGAATCCCACCAGGCTCAAGGTTGACTCAGCCTTCAATCCTTTCTAAGGTCGGTGAAATGAGGACCCAGATTGTTTGGGGGGCAATAGGCTGACTCTGTAACTGCTTGGGGAG
>JANHGC010003754.1:42757-55136 GCA_027560395.1 Boaedon fuliginosus | reverse complement strand
AAATTATATATATATGTATATAATTTATTTATTTTTATTTTAATGTAATTTATAGGCCACCCGATTCCCAGAAGGACTCCGGGCAGCTCACAACCACAAAGAGCGATACAAAAAATAGTTCATTATATTAAAACTAAATTAAAATCGTTAAAACACTCTTCAAGGTGTTAACCCTATATATATATATATGTAAATATGTGTTTCAGAAAAATGATGTTGACAGCCTAGGATTAGTTATTAATTCTCATTTGCACAGTCAATAGTGAATCAGTAAGCTGAAATCTTCTGCTTTAAAATGCCAGTTGTGTTCCGCAAAATGCTGCAGGTTTGACTATTTTTGGATTATAATTATTCCCTCCGCTAGCCACAGCCAATTTCCTATGAAATGCCATGAAATCAGAGAAACCTTAAGGCACACACTTAAAACAACTCAGGCTGCCTGCTAACGTGTGATATTTTTGGTTCAGTACCTCGGATTTCAGCGCGATGAGAAGAGCCGCCCTGAGCCAGGGGACGCTTCACGCAAGTGAGAATTGCCAGATTAGATCGGGGTTTGCCGTTAAATTTGTTTCCCCTTTCCAAACTTTTGTGTGCGTGTGGTGTGTGTATAATGAACAGAACCTTTTCACATTAAAAAACTGATATGGGCCCCGAGGTTTCGATTTAGCCTTGCGGTGCTGTATTAACCTAAAGTTGTGTTTATAAAAGAAATCAAAGTAGGATGACGTGCAAGTAATTTATCTTGACTAAATTTCCTTCTACTGGCAGAATTTTATTCTGCGGGATTGGGAAGCATCCCGTTTAGGATCCCACCGATCTACGGACAGAGAAACCAGCCCCTGGATCCACTAGCAGGGAGGATATGGACAGAGGATACGGCAAAAGCAGAAGGAAGGAGGATGCGGGAGCTAAAGGTAAAATCTGAGGGCAGACTTAATCCAGGCATTCAAAAGGCAACTCCTCCACTGCCCTCTTGAGCCATAGCCCGAATCTGAGCCCAGGCTAAGAGGGGACGCAATTCCCTCAGTCAAACCTTGACTTAGATGAAGACGTAGCAGTGGCAATGTGAGTTTAGTGAGGTGTTTCGATTTCTCCTTCGTATTAAGAAAAGTTTAAAAGTTTTGAGCTCATGCCTTGTTCTGTGCCCTTACTGAATAAAGGACGATGGGTCGGCGGTGGGGAAATCTTCGCACGGCTTCCTTGCTGTGAAAGTCTCGGACTTTCAACTCTCATTCCAGCCACGGGCAACCCAGGGAAGGCTGGGTCTTGTCGTCTGGAACCAGGTTTTTATAAAAACTTTGGGCTTATTATTTGTCAGGAACTTCAACTTCTGTATGGAAGTACTATCCGCCGCGCAGCTGTTGTGCCAGAATGCTTGCAGAACACCACAAAGATTTGTAAGTCAATTGCGCGCAGTGCGCGTTTGACTGGCGTTCGCCAAGTGCGCCCACGAAGCGCATAACCAGGGAACCGGTAGGAACCCGCCTCGAGTTCCCCTTTTAGGGTGAAGAGAGGCGGGGTATAAATACAATAAATAAATAAATAAATAAATAAACCCACCTCTGCCTAACTAGAATTGAAGTGGTAAAAACTTTTCTGCATTACTATATTATTCACACATCCCTAAATTAAGTGACCCACAAGGGAGAGGGGATGCAATATCCTCTCTTGTTTATACATTCAGAACTGGAGGCTGCTTTAAAAACCAATTTCTGGTTCGCTTTTTTTTTTTTTAATTAAACAACGAACATGTAATTTTGTGCTGGATAATGTAGGAACCTTTATAGATGCCATAGATAATATTACAGGACCCCAATCTATCAGATGGACCTCTTCCTCTTTTTGGGGAAACAGTGGAATCTGCTTTTAAAACCTTTACATCAAACTGTGATGTATCAATCATCTTTGCTAATTTCTCGATTCTGCATTTGGACATTAGTTTGAGTTTAAAAAATACATTGTGTGTAACTGGGGACTCTAGAGGGCTTTATCTCACCAAACCCATATAATACACGATAAACCTCAACCTATTCTCCAGTGTGGACACCATCTTGACTTTTTTGGCCACGTACTCTTAGCCTCTTGGCTGCTGAGGAGATGAAATAAATAGGAGCCTCGGTGGCGCAGTGGTTAGAGTGCTGTACCACTTCTGCTCACTATCGGCTGCCTGCAATCTGGCCGCTCAAATCCCACCAGGCTCAAGGTCGACTCTGCCTTCCCTCCTTCCGAGGTGGGTCAAATGAGGACCCGGATTGTTTGGAGGCAAGAGGCTGACTCTGTAAAACCACTTAGAAAGCTGGAAAGCAGCCTAAAGCGGTATATAAGTCTAAGGGCTATATTGCTATTGCAAGTGCTATTCCACTTATGCTCCCCTGTTGGAAAGAGAGTATATAAAGGAGTAAGCCAAGGAGAAGGGAAAAACACCGTATTGGGGAAGAAGAAAATAACAGCAGATTCATAATTTCAAATTATCCTGATATATCTACCTCTCTATTTATGCTCATTATAGTTTTGTGAATAAATGCCCTTCCCCCCCCTCCAGACAAAATTATATGACTAAGATAGAAGAATATTTTAAGAAGTGTAAAGCACATGTTTTCATGCTTTTCTGAGTTGATTTAGGCAGTTATTTATAGGATTGTGGCTCAATTAATTATTTTGTTCAGAGCAGCCCACCAGTGACAGTAATTATCTAGCAGGGGGGGCATTGTCCTCTTGCGGTGTATATGCATCCTCATCTCACTTGTGCAAAGAAGTGTGTAGGTATGTGGGTGCTACTTATTTTGATTCGTTTGTTTTGATAGCCTGGCGTGGGAAGGACTTTGGAGATTGTGTGGAGAAAACTGGAGGGTGAAAACACAAATGCGTCCATGGCCAGAGGAAAACAAGGGTGTGTGTGTGCGGATGATGGTGTGTCGGTGGGAATAAAAACAGCTCTTTAAACCAGGAACTCGGCTTGTGCCTTGTGAAGGGTCTAAGTTATGTATCTACCCATCTCTGTGACTAGCAACGAGCAGGCAAGATTAGACCCCCGGGGAAACCAAATAGGCTTAGTGGGGAAGAATCTGCCAGGGTGACAGAGACTTCTCTTTTATAGATATAGATCTGGAAGTAAACATCCCTGCAATTTAACGAGCTCTTAAGTTTTGCATTTCCTCAATCAATGCCATTGTTGAGATTTCATTTTAAAGGCCTATTTAAGTGCACAAATGTGATCACTTATTACTCTTAACTGAGCTAGAGATCAGCCTGTGTGCATTCGCACATAAGTTACATTTGGGTTTATTGGATATAAACACAGAGAGCCAAGAATGGCTCATGTTCTTCTTCGCATTACAAATTCAAAAAACACATTCTGAGTAGCAAAAATCAGTAGTCTGGTAGCACCTTTTTTTGATACACTTTTCTTTTTATATTAAAAGGCACACATTTTCATGAACATTTTCATCAGTTATATGGACGTTTAGCAAAAGAGGTTTATTATAGAACCAGAAAAGAAACTGTTCAAACGCACCGCAAGCGATGTGGGAACTCACACGGAGAACACAACGCATTAAAATTGTGTCATACCCGGTAAGTGTAGCCTCCTGCAGTGGAATGAGGGTTTGTGGCTTTTAAGCAACTCCTCTCCATCCGACAGTGATCCCAGGAGAAGCTAAGAGTGTCATCCCGGGACCTCTCGATTCCAGCTGCACAAGTAAAGACCTATGAAATCGCCCGTTTAATTAAGGTATTGCAAATTAATTCATCCAAGGGGATTAGATTGTGCAGGAGCCGAACTGAAGTTGGGACTGGGACTAGGCTTAAAGGGCAGGTGATTCTTTTGCTCCCAGAGGGACAGGGGGCCGTGGTCTGCCCCCTTCCTCGAGAGAGTCCCTGTGCCTATGGACTGGCCCTGGGGAAGGCGTATTATTAATCTCCCCCCAACTCCATTATGTCACTTATAATAAGCAGCAAGGTTTTCCTTTTAAGCAGCCCTTCCTTCTCCGGCTTCAGTTTCTTGCAGCCTCGGAGATCATTTTAGACCCTTCAATCTGTCCGGATACCAGCCAGATCCGATTGTGTCTTCCCAAAGATCCTGGGAGAAGAAAACGGGGCTGCTGCCTCTGCTCTCCGCTTGCCCTACCCAACGTGTCCTTGCCCGATTCCGCCAGAAGAGGTCGGCCTTGGGAAAGCTCTCCGCGCCCGCCTGGGATTCCTATTGTGCCTAAAAACAGCCGAGGGGAAACAAGCACAACTTTTCCCCTTGGCCCCTTGCTGGACCGGGAGCAGAGGGGGGGAAGCACCCAAAGCCCTCCCTTGCAAGGGGGATGCAACTGGGATTCCCCCTTGGAAGCTGGGGAGCCAGGAGAGCACAAGAGCGGCCAGTGGAAGTTGACGTCGTCTTCCTCCCTCTCTGCCAGAGCTGCCCTGAGTGGGTCCCTTTTATTCTTCAGGAACAGACAGCACTTCCTCCAGCAGGGATGATCTGCTTCTGATGGGGAATCCAGAGCACTTTGGGAAAAGACAGAGCGGTTCCCCAGCGCTGGGTGAGTTTGCTTAAGCATTTCTTTCTCTGCGTGGAAATCTGTCAGGACCATTCAAAGAAATGTGCTCTGACTCAGAAGCAGCCAGGTGATCTGGCTCTTTACCGAAGCGTCTTGCACACTTCGCCGGGCTTGGCAACCGGCAGATAGTTTGGGGTCCCCTTTCCCAGCCCCGCTGAAAGTCGCTGGAGTTCAGATTGGCTAAGACACAGCGAGCATTGGCTTTTTGCAAAATTACCCAAGGTTTGTCCAGTGATTGGAAACACAGCTGCAAGAAATTGAAAACAAAAATGACTGAGGATGTTAGTTTGCAAGAGCTGGACAGCGACAGGTCAGAAAACAGTGAAGAAGAGATGGAGATTATTGTTAATGTTGGAGGAGTGAGGCAGGTGCTCTACGGGGAACACCTGAGCCAGTATCCGGACACGAGGCTAGCAGAACTTGTGAACTGTTTACCAGGCGGCTACGACACGATTTTCTCGCTTTGTGACGACTACGATCCTGGGATCAGAGAGTTTTACTTTGACAGAGATCCAGACGCCTTTAAATGCATCATCGAGGTTTATGATTTTGGGGAGGTTCACATGAAGAAAGGCATCTGTCCCATTTGTTTCAAAAACGAGATGGAGTTTTGGAAAGTGGACCTGAAATTCCTGGACGATTGCTGCAAAGCCCACCTGAGTGAAAAAAAGGAAGAGCTGGAGGAGATCGCCCGCCGGGTCCAGTTGATCCTGGACGACCTGGGAATGGACTCCTCCGAGAACAGCTGGGCAAAGTGCAAAAAATGCATCTGGAAATTCCTGGAGAAGCCCGAATCGTCCTACCCGGCTCGGGTTACGGCCGTCATCTCTTTCCTGCTCATCCTGACCTCCTCCGTGGTGATGTGTGTGGGGACCATCCCGGAGCTGCAGGTGCTGGACTCGGAGGGCAAATCCGTAGAGCACCCGGTCCTGGACAAGATCGAAACCGCTTGCATTGTCTGGTTCACCCTCGAGTACGTCCTCCGGCTCCTCTCCTCCCCTAACAAGCTGCACTTTGCTCTCTCCTTCATGAACATCATCGACATCTTTGCCATCCTCCCTTTCTACATCAGCCTCATCCTGACCCACCTGGGCACCAAGTTGATGGAGTTAACCAACGTGCAGCAAGCCGTCCAAGCGCTTCGCATCATGAGGGTGGCCAGGATTTTCAAACTGGCCCGCCACTCCTCGGGGCTGCAGACGCTGACCTACGCGCTCAAGAGGAGCTTTAAGGAGCTGGGGCTGCTCCTGATGTACCTGGCCGTGGGGATCTTTGTGTTTTCTGCCCTGGGTTACACAGTGGAGCAAAGTCACTCCGAGACGTTGTTTAAGAGCATCCCGCAGTCCTTCTGGTGGGCAATCATCACCATGACCACGGTGGGCTACGGAGACATCTACCCAAAGACCATGCTGGGGAAACTCAACGCTGCCATCAGTTTTCTTTGCGGGGTCATCGCCATCGCCTTGCCCATCCACCCCATCATCAACAACTTTGTGCGATACTACAACAAGCAGAGAGTGCTCGAGACAGCTGCCAAGCACGAGCTGGAACTGATGGAGCTCAATGCGGGGGACCCGAAGGGCAGCGGCTGCCATGAGAAGCCGGCACACCTTCTGGGGAAGGGGAGCGAACGTTCCCGATGGAGCCGGCCCCAGAAGTTCTCCTACAGCGACACTTTCATTCACCTTCTGCCGGACGACAGCTCTTGCCGGACCAGGCTTCAGAGCTGCAAGTAGCCTGCCTCCGTTCAGAGGTCTGGAATAGAAGCGAAAAGAATAGAGGGGACCCCTCTGAGGTCGGACGTTTTGCCCCCCACAGGCTTAAAACTCGCAAATGTCTCAGTGTCTCCACTTTCTTTTGGAAAGTCATGGATTAGAGAAACTGCAGAGAATGTGGAGCCAACCCTGCTGAGGCAGACGGCCACTTCCGAAGCCCAAAAGATAAATAAACAGAAAGGTCTGTGCGTCCCTTGGCCGGTTTCATGTTTCATGACTGCTCATGCAACCGTATATAAATCACAAAAGACGCTCTGCATCACAATAAAAGAGAAAACACACGTGTATAGAGCTGGTCCAAGATCTCTCTGAGTTGCTGGGTGGAAAAGTCATTTCAACGTTTCTGAACACCTGGGGCAGGTACAGCACAAACGCAGCCTAAGATTTTGACAAGTGAAACCCCGTTGACTATGTGATCCTCTGGGAAATGTGTTCTTAAAAAACCTGTAAGATTTGGTGGTACAAAACTTGCCTTTTTAGCAAAGAAAAAAGATTGCTCCCGAAGAAACTCTAATAAAATAATATTTATGCCAAACAAGAGGATCTTCATTGGATAGGGGGAAAGTTGTGGGAAAGTGCCATACTTTAAAATCTTACTCCAGCCGTTAACCCTTTCGTAACTAACCCTGACATTCATTTGCCTTCAGCCTTGCCAAAAAGGAGGAATAAAAACGATCGGAGGAAAACTTGTCACAATCGCAAGTGATCTATTTATAGGGGATAACGGTGTTTGTGCGGTTTCTAGCAATACAGCGTCAGATTTCTTAACCGGGGGGACAAATGGTCTCTCATGGAGCCCAGGTTCTGAGGGACGGCTGTGCCGCCTGGAGAATTTATGCAGCGGTCTCTATGGACCTAGCCAAATATAGGCAAGCAAAAAACATTTTTATAAAGTGGCCAGAGAGTCATTTACTTCATTGTGCTTAGAATTGCACGGTACCATTCAACCCCAAAGTGTGATTGATCGTTTAAGGGTGGCGGAAGAGACCTGAGCAACCGAAGTTCTGGCAATATCAAAAAGGGGACCAGAAACAGGTAGATTTAAGCTGCTGTAAAAACAGGGGGGGGAAATGAGGTTGCAATGACATGTATTGGAACCGGAGTCTGATGCTGAAAACCCATATTCCACTCCCCAGGACTGCTCCGTTTTACAAGTCACGGGATCAGATCCTTGGGTCCTTTTCTTACGTGAAGACTGGCTTTCCGAGAGGTTCGGTCACATTGTCCAGTGCTGGATAGCTGAGGCAAGTAGAAAGCGAGGACAATCTTTTAATTTTGCAACTCTCTTTTGCCAGATGGAGTAAGAGGGATGCAAATGTCCTCTCTCGTTGTACACATTCAGTTCTGATCCATCAAATTGGAGGGTCATTTTTAAAATTAATCCTCGTGCTTCTACTTTCTTCTATTCCTTGGAAGATTTCCATAAGATGGCATGCTACATTTGTGGGGCAAGTGGAAAAGGGTTCGAGGCAATATTTAAACCCCTCAATTTTTTTTTAAAAAAACCCTTGATTTTAATCGATTGCATGAAGAACAAATAAAATTGCATAGACGGCGCTCCATCTTTTTCTAGCCTGATAATCCATCCCATAAGATCAGTGGAGGCAGAAGCAGCGATTTAGCAAAGGACGTCTAGCTTTAGACTCGTGACCTTGTGGGATTTCGAATCACAGTCTTAGGGTTGCTGGACCCCCCCATTGAATGATGGTTACATTTAGAAGCAAATAATTTACTACCAACTCATCAACAGGAAATAGGTTCTTGTGGGTGGGATAAAGATGCAAAGTAAATTGTAAGTAAAAGGATTTGGAATTCTCCAAATGCCCAAATACAAGTGCTAAATAAAATGGCCAACTAATGGCTAACTAATCATTACTGCAGCCTAAATTCATCTGACAATGATTCCTTTTATTAAAAGTAATTAATTCTTAGTTAGAGGCCTGAGTAAGAAGCAATGTATACATTTCACCACTCCAGAAGCGCATTAGGAAGGTGCAAAGCTCTTCTAAAATAAAAGGACCCCTACGTCATGTTGCCTGGGGTTTGGCCCTGACGGAAGATAGCATCCAAACTAGACCAGGGGTAGATCTAGCTCCCCACAACTCAGCCAAAATACATCTCCACAAAACCTCTTCACCATAACAACCACCATAACGGCTGTCAGCCATACAAGGCAAACCAGAGAGGGAAACATGACCAGATAAATTAACTTTATGGGGAAGCTATATTAAGAGAATCTTGCAAGACTGAAAGTATCATTCTCCTGCTCTCAAGCTTTACAGCCCAATAACTTAGGGAAGGTCTCCGGTCTTTGCCCATTTTGCTTTGCCCACTATGCGGCCTCTTATCGGACTGTTCCCTGGGCAGCGTCTCTTGGCCTAATATCCCATGGTCATTACATCAACAGAGGCTGCCCTGAGGGGCACTTTTCCCCTTTTTCTCCCTTCTCCACTTGTTGGGTACAGAGCTGGCATTGGTAGAGCATCGATTAATTATTTACTTTTCAAATTTGCACCCAGATTGGAAAGCCAAGAAAGTTAAGCCCACTGTTCCTAGCCGATTAGCAATTGGGGTCTGAGGCACCTGCAGCTTCCTCTTGGTTATCCATCAAGTCTTCCTTCATGGTTGTAAAGCTGGAGTTTGACTGAGGTGGCCCAGATTCAAGTCCACCTTCAGCATGTACCGGTAAGTTCACTGGGTGAATTTGGGGGCCAGTGACTCCCTCACAATCCAGTCTACCTTAGAGGGCTGTCACTGTGGGATAATGGGTGGAACTGGTCCACCACTAGGGATGGAAATTCATCACCAAACAGCCTTGCCTTGAAGTATTCATGAAGCTGTGGGAACACAAACAGCAGCTTAGAGCTTTCCTTGGCATAAGGATCTTGAGCTTCCCACGCTTATTCTGCTTCTCCAAACAATGAGAAGTTCAAGAGATGCAGCACTTCCTGAGATCTCGCTCTGTTTGAAAGAAAGCCACTCACTTTTATGATTTTATACATTTATAAAAACATCGACCCAATACTGATGGGTTGATGACCAGAGCCCACTTCTTCCATTTCAAGTCTTGGAAGAAAGAGTTACTCCCCCAAATGCCTCTCTCAATTTTCTGTAGCTCTTCCTTTCTCTATTTTGTAGAAAGACCAGTCAGGTGTAGCCCAGTGGGACAAATGCCTCGTCTCCCTCCTTTCAGGTAAAAGAGATTGCTACACCAGCCCAGCCAGGACTGCTGTTCAAATAGAATGTGAATTGACTGGAAACAACCTCAGACCCTCAAATCCCCATTTCTGCAACCCAAACATGCTGGAAATGGGCTCCTACTTCCTTCCCTCTGTCCAGCGCCTCCATCTGCTTTCGGCCTTGTGGGCAACGGTTCTACCACGTTGCACAAACATTAACTCTGGACTGGATCAAGAGATAGTTGTGTGATACATGTGAGGGGCAGGACCTTACAACATCCCTGGATCCCCCAAATTAAACAAAAATACATGAACCCACATCAACATTAAAAGTGGCGGAGATCTTGAAAGGTCTTAGGCTTTTTGCATAGCAGTTTACAGGATTTTTCATGTATTTTTTGGGCTCCCTCACCTGATCGCCCACAGTTCCCATGGCTTGTTTGCGTAAACCTGGCAGGGGAGATCAGCTGTCCTGGTAGAAGCTGGAATGCAGGAGGGGTGGACTTGTTCTACCCATCCTTCACCAATTTCCCCGGTGCTACTGGCTGCAAGAGGACTCCAGGCAGAAACCTGGCTCAGGAGTCTGCAACATGCAGCGGCCTGTTCCTCTTTCAGATCCTCCCACCTCCATTTTCTTCCCTCTCAGTTCTTCTCCTGGCTTGTTTCCCCCCCTGCTCTGCCTCTCTTCTTTCCATTCATGGTATTTGGTTTCCGCTCGCATTTTTTCCTCCATCGTCCCCCTTCTCCAGCTATTTCCCATCTCTCCCCGTTTGAAAGGGGGAGTTGTGTGCTACCATGGCATCCAGCAGCATTTTCATCCCTCCAGGAGAGGAGAGGAGGGGAGAGGGGGGGCTGAAAACAGGGTCTCTCTTGGTACTGATTGAGGCGAAGCCGGGACCTCCAACTGGTGGTCTGTGGCACGCCATACATGCGTTTATTTTTCTCCAAAACGCTGGCGTGGGCTGAGTGCCACGGAATCGGCTTATCTGCTCGTAGAAGCGTTATGAAAAACCAACGTTAAGGAGCCCCGTTTTAGGAAGTTCATTATGGAAGCATCTCACGTCGGTAAAGAGGCGCACGGTCTTCCTTCAGACGTTGCCGTTCCATCTCCCCCCCCTGATTCCCCGTATCCGTTCTCAGCGTGAGAGGAGCGTGCTCCTCGCCTGACCCCTTCCATTTGTACCCTTTCATTGGAAAACACGAACGCTTTACAATTGAAGCAATCACGGTGACCTTTTTATGGAAATGAGTCTAAAATGAAGATGAATTCAGAATCTGTGTGGGAGAAGAGGAGCGCTCTGCCAGTTATATCACACCAAGGTATTTACAAGGAAAAGGAAACATGCAATCTTACGTGTGTTGTATTATCTGGGGGGACCTCCCTGGAACCGGGGCCAGCTGTCCTGGGGGGTCCTTTGGGGACCTAGATGACCTTCTCTGGTCAATAGGCTTCAGTGTCAGTCTGGCCCCAGCAATGCAGCTCCCTGGGGGGAAGACTGGCCCCAGATGGAGGGGGAGCCACCGCATGGTAGGACAGCCGTAATAAAACAGAATCTTTCATGTCTGTTCAATTTCACTGTTTTGGTTTAAGAAACCACAATATAATATGTTTTCTAAACCAACTGAAAAAACCCTTTCTGGGAAAGCCAACATTGTTAAGATTGAATATAAAGATTCGTTGTTGGGTTCAGGATTCATGCCGAGACTGGTGACTGCATTCTGTAGGGAGATTTTACCCTGGCTAATGCTTTTGTCTTCAGAGTGTCAAATTAGCAGAGTTATTCAATAACTAGGGGTAAGTCTAGGGCAGGAAGGCAGACCCTCGGACTCTCTCAAAATGCCTGGACAGTCTAATGTCCTATCCGTGTCCTTTAGAAGCCTCTCCTAATTATGAGTTAAGGTCAGTTTGACTGCCAAGCTCTTCTACTATCCGGCTCAGTGAGCATTTCAATCAGTCAGTCAGAACAGAGATGGAAGGGACCCTGGAGGTCTTCCAGTCCAACCCTCTGCTCAAGCCGGAGACCCTCGGCCAGGGCTGTCAAACTCGTGGCCCGCAGGCCGGATGCGTCACACGCTGGCCATGCCCACACCCCGTTTAGCGAAGGGGGGGAGTCACAACAAGTCACGTGACGCCACCGTGACTACGCAAGTTTGACCCCCCTGCCCTATATCATTTCAGACAGGTGGTTGTCCAGTCTTTTCTTAAAAATCTCCACTGATGAAGCACCCAGACCTTCTGAAGGCATCTTCTGCTCCACTCTCCTCACTGTCAGGAGGTTTCTCCATAATTCCAGCTTGCTTCTCTCCTTGATTAGTTTCCATTCATGGTTTCTTGTCCTGCCTTCTGGTGCTTTGGAAAATAATTTGACCCCCCCACCCCCGCTTCTTCTTTTCTCTAGAACAGACACGCCCAAATCCTGCAGCCGTTGTTCTTCTATGCTTTAGTCTCCAAGTCTTTAATCAGCTGCTCTTCTTTGCACTTTTTCCAAAGTCACAACATCTTTTTTGTAGTGTGGTGACAAAAATTGGACGCAGTATTCCAGGTGTGGCCTTACAAAGGGTTTATAAAGTAGTACTAATACTTCCTGTGATTTTGGTTCTATGCTCTGTTTATACAACCAAGAATTGTATTAGCTTTTTTGGCTGCTGCCATTACACTGATGGTACATATTTAATTGATCCTCCACTAGGGCTCCCAGGTCCCTGAATTCGAAATATAGAGAAGAAACACACAGAGGAAGCTCATCGCTCTGCTAAGATCCAGTCAAAACATGTAAGGACAAGAAAAGATCTACAGCAGTCAAGTTACAGTAGGCAAAGTAGCCACCTCAAGTTCCCCTTGACTGGGGAAGAGAGGCGGGGTATAAATCTAATAAAA
>JANHGC010003754.1:28528-42657 GCA_027560395.1 Boaedon fuliginosus | reverse complement strand
GAAGAAGAAGAAGAAGAAGAAGAAAGGAAGAGGAGGAGCAAGAAGAAGGAGGAGGAGGAGGAGGAAGGAAGGAAGAGGAGGAGCAAGAAGAAGAAGGAGGAGGAGGAGGAAGGAAGGAAGAGGAGGAGGAGAGAGGGGAGAAGAAGGAAGGAAGAGGAGGAGCAAGAAGAGGAGAAAAGAGGGAGAGAGGGGAAGAAGAACAAGGAGGAAGAGGAGGCAGAAGAACAGGAGGAGGAGAAAGAAGATGGAGAGGAGGAGGAGGAAGGAAGGAAGGAAGAAGAGGAGCAGAAAGAAGAGAGAGAGATCTATTTATTTATTTATTTTATTAGATGTATATCCCGCCTTTCTTCCCCTAACAGGCGGCTAACAACAACTAAAAATATACAGTTAAAAGTTCAAAAATGTCTCATTGCTGAGAAAGTCCCTGGCTTGGAAAGCAGATCAGCCTAGCTCAGGAACTCAGTAATTCCGAAGCGAGGAATCCCACGGTGGGGGCTAAACCCCAGAATAATTCCTCGGTACAAAAATACACCAGGGGACCGGGGGGGGGGGCGCGGGGAAACTCAGGGTCTCCCCATCCCGCTTGCAGATATCCAGAAAGCCTCGAACAGGGAAGGCATCGCTGGTCCTAAGTGGCTTTTCTGCAGGGCCGTTGTTCGCTCCGAACGGCCCCCGCGAAATAAACCGCTGTAAGTCGGGGACGGCCCACCCGTGCACGGCCCCGACCCTCTGCTTGCTCGGCCCCCACTCACCTCGTCTAGGAAGTAGGCGCCTATCGCCCTGTGCGAGGAAGGGGAGTTGGGCGTGTAGGGATCCGCGTACATGGGGGAGGACGAGAGAGAGATGTTTTCCAGGGTTTGGGGAGCTGGGCAGGTCTGACTCCGCGGCACGTCCCATGGTTTCAGCTGCAGAGCGGACCAAAAAAAATATACTATATATACCTACTGATAACCTGGCGTTGCCCGGTCGGGCCTCAGCAGAGAATGCTGCAGCCTATAATTCCCATCGTTCTTTGCCCAGTTTGCATGCCTTGCCTCTGTTGGCTGGAGAGGGTCTGATTTGCATGCATTGCCCGGAGCCCTCTGCACGTGTGCAGTGAAACCTGGGTGGGGGTGTGCACTTCGGCACCCTTTTTCAGGGGTACAGACCCCCCAAAGGGGTTTGTGATCCCCCCAGTGCTGATCTTACAAGCCCAAGGTATGTTTGCGTGAGACTGGTTGCGGCGTGTAGGTGTGTATAGAGCACACACAAACACACACACACAGAGACTTCTGTTTTATATAGATACATAGTAAAGAAAATTGTATATTTGATCATTCGTGTATTAATCACAGCTAGAATTGTATTTGCACCAAACTGGAAAAATTGAAGAGATTCCAACTGTAGAGACAGTGATTAGGGAAATATTAGAAGGTGCAGAAATGAATAAGTTAACTCCAGCCATTAAAGAGAAGGAACAAATGAAATATTATATGGTATGGAGATCACATTATCGATGGTTAGAGAATAAATACGAGAGTTGGAAATAAAACGGAGATGAGGGAAATAGAGAAGTAGGTTAGTGAGACCCAACAGATTTAAGATGAGGATTATTATAATAATCAGATACTTTATGTATATCAGTATCAAGCCGCCTCGAGTTCCCCCCTGACCGGGGGAAGAGAGGCGGGGTATAAATCTAATAAAAATAAAATAAAATAAATAAATAAAGTGAGACATAGTGGTACAATCAACAGCAAAAGGACAGGAAGTTGAGATGCCTCCAGCCCAGTTCAATGCAATGCAATGCAATGCAATCATTTTATCAAATAAATTCAATTTTAACGTTAGTTAATTTTATATGTCATTTTAATAAAGTGAAAGCCAGTATACTTTATTTTGAGCCCACTTTATTTTGAGACTTGTGCCCCTTACCATGACATTCAAAATCAAATTCTCAGGGATTTAAAAATGCCACGCATGAATGAAGGCGAATGTGTCCCAGGACAACGTTGCAAGATCCAATCTGGGTCGGTCACCAGAGGTTCCGTTTTCTGAGCTTAGAAGACAAAACCTTTGGTCCCGACAACCGGCCTAGACTGGATCCTGCAAAGTCATTCATCATTATTATAACACCTAGGGGAGAGAATATATGATATCTGCCACTTTAGTGCAACTAACATTATAAAAAAGGTTTGCTGATTTCCATGGTGCTGTAGCTCAGAGGTAAAGAGCATGCTGTGTTTTCAGCAAACCTCAAGACTTCATCCTTGGCATCTGGAGTTGAGATAGACTATAGCTGGGGGGCATTAAGAAAGATCTGTGCCTGAGACACCCGAGAAATGGCACTAATCACCACAGAAAAGACACGGAACAATGGGCCGGCTCAGTAGAATTCATTGGTACATGAAAGTGCCAAAAGCTGCGGTTGGACCATGTTCTAATGACATCGCAACGTTCCACAGATGAACCACCCTGTTGATGGCTTCCTTGGTTGGTATGGGAACAAAGCCCAACAACCCCTGCCAATGGAGCTTCTTTAGCTCTACCTCTGGTCATCCTAAGCCTTGCAGCACACACACCATTTCCAGCCGGTCAGCTGCAAAAGGAGATCTTTATTTTTTCAGGAGTTATGCCAAGTAATCAACCAATGGCTTTTCAGTCTCCAGGGCTTTTGCCAAGTAGCTATTTGCCCAGGGGTAAGAGAAGCTAATTCCCCAATGGAAAAGGTAACGTTTACCTCACATGCTCATCCATCACTCCTGGATGCCCTCTTCCGTACTCGCTTCTCTCCCGTTCTTCCACAGTCAGCAAACGAAGCATGGATCATTTTGGCCTGGCAAATTTGTTCAGCTGTTGACCAAAAAAGGCAGCTTATGAAGAGCGGCAAGCTTCCAGGATGGACCCAGTCTTCAAGATTTTAAAGCTTTCCAGCTTCTCAAGAACCGTAAGCAAGGTGATTCTCCCACCTCAGTCCCACAGTGAGTAAGATGGAAGAACAGCATTAGAGAGGAACATACTGTATGAAAGCCAATTTTCATGTTGCCATTTGTGGGCTCTGCCTTTCCATGGCCTCAGCTCTGAGTCATACCTGGCTTCTCAGGTGAGAAGAACACTGCACACTAGTTTTCTTATATTTTCAAGAGGTGAGTGCATGGAAGACATTTCTTCATTTCCTACAACATTTGTCTAACTAATTTCCATTAGAGGAAACCATATTTTCCAGAACCCACCAGCCACATTATTTCCAAACTTTTAAAAAGGATGTAAGAAATAGAGTTTTAAATTTAGCCAGGAATAAATCTTTATTCATAAGGTACACACAGATATTTCTGGGATCTTGGTTTCATTTTTGCTCAAGCTGTTTCTGAAGACTTGGATCGAAATTTATTTGAGCATAGACAATAATATTGTCTTATCACTGCTATTTATAAATTACAGTATAACACAGTTTTTGGCTGTGAGACTGGTGGCTTAGTGCCCAGTGCAAACCTAATATGGTGTCTGGAAGTATTTTCTTCATGGGATTTTAAACATTCTACCAAAAGGTCTCATGGTGTGTTTCAAACTAGCTGAAGCTTTTTTGAACTAGTTTGCTTCGTCTGATGCCTGACACATTTCATAGGGTAAATAAAGTGTTTGTGTTGTTTTTTGTGGGAAAAGCCAATCATGGCTCCTCTTTCTCCTTTTTTCTCACACATGTAAATTGTGCTATTTGGTAACACTTTCAATCCAACCGAACGTGTAAGTATATAAATGGTATTTTTTTAAAAAATTCTCTGACTCATTAATTTCTGTCATTATCCAACAACTACAACTGAGAGCCACCAGGAGCAAAGATTCAGGGCAAATACTGCAACGGTATCAGTAACTAAGACGGTCCTAAAAACAATTCTGCAATTTCTTTCTTTATGTAAATGTATGACATCACCATTTGGAACAATAGCAATGACAAAAGAAGAGTATATAAATAAAGCTGATATCAAAAAACCATTCTCATACTTGATCCCATCACTCCCAGACCTCAAGAATGTTTGCTTGGTCCTTGAACATACAACCCAAGACCCGTCTGTCTGGTTCAACATCTCATACCTGTTCCAGAACAGGGTGTAAATGACTACTGGCAAAGCACTCTTTGTGGGATGGACAGAGGAGAATGACAGGAGATGAACAGGCTGAATATTATGCAGCAGATCCTTGAGGAAAGTATGCGTATCTCTGTCTTGTTGTTCCACCATTTTGTTCGTTCTTGGGAGAGATTACTCAAATGAAACAAACAAAACGTTAAAAGCACATCTAAATATTATTACAAGAGCCGCAGTGGCGGAGTGGTTAGAATGCAGCACTGCAGGGATATGACTCTGCTCACTCTTGGCTGCCTGCAATTTGGCAGTTTGGCTCAAGGTCGACTCCGCCTTCCGTCCTGCCCAGGTGGGTAAAACGAGGACCCAGATGGTTGGGGTCAATAGGCTGACTCCGTTAAACTGCTTAGAGCGGGGCTGTAAACCACTGTGAAGCGGTATATAAGTCTAAGTGCTATTGCTATTATATTATTATTATTAAATATTATTAAAGTAACAATCCCCAAGGCACTTTGCAACTTTTGAGCACCCCTAATGTTTGGAAATTGAAAGTTGAAGCATTTGACCCCCCCACTCTACATTCAGCCCTTTATTCCTGATCAGATCATACTGATAAATGTACAGTTGTAAGAAGCAGAGACATCCACAGAGGATGACCCTGCCTCTTAGCCCGTCTTCCAAGGCAGCAGACTCTGCATTCTAGCTCTCGTAGCCTCTTTGCAAACTTCCACAATGCCCGTGGTTGGAGCTATGCAACCTAGACAGACCCCGACACTGATCGCGGGACAGATCCTGCAGAGCTGCCCGTATCTCCCCATTAGTGCTTTTTGGCCGATGTCCTTACTCGTTAAACTAGCACAAGAAATCCTTTGAAAATACAAGAGAGCTATAGCCCTGCCCTCGGGGAAAGATTATGCTTCACGGAGCTTCTAAAGACACCAAAGTTACATCAATACGTCACCTATTTTTTCTTAATAAAACATTTCTATTTCATTAAATTTTCTAATTAAAAAATGGCATTAAATAGGCTTTGGAGTTGGCGGGTTTATTAATACGCACAGCTTGATTGTTTTTCTTCCGTCAATGCAACGGATGACATTCCAAGGGCCTCTGTGTGAAATCCTGTGGAAATCTTTCTTACCATTAACGGCACTGGGGGGTATTATTTTCCTGGTTCTTTTTTTTTTAACCAGGGCGACAGAACGGGTCGAGCCTAGAGGGAGGAAACGGTGCTATCGCCTCAGCCTTGAATCAGCCCAGCCTTCTGGAGAAGACGGCGATCCCATTGTTTCCTTGATAGCAAAAGAACGATGCCACCCGATCCCCGCTCCCAAAATCAATACGGAATGTGCTAACTTAGATTTGAAAAGTGATACGGGAGATGCCTCCAAGCCAGTGTTACACCCAGATCCCCATCATGGGCTGAATGTCTACATTCATTCAACGTATGTATGGGATGTTATCCAAATGCTGTCTATTTATATCGTAAAGGTGGGAAGCTCTACCCAGGAAGCTGCAAAGCCAACACCTGCAACTCACTTCAGCAGCCCCAGGTGGAAATATATTTCCAGGTGGCTCATCTTTCAGCACAGCCAGAGACCAGGAAGAAGGGCTGCTCCTACCGATTTCAGGGTCCATCTGAGTCAGCGGCTGCCCTGTTTAGGAGCCCAGCCTGCCCGGCTTGAGTCTTTTCCGGTTCCAGGCACCAAAACTAATTTACCGTGTTTTTAATTGCTTTCTTTCAGGCCCTCCGTTGGCATACGACTCTGTACTTCAGTCCTGGCGTTTGACGTGTGAGTGCCTGAAAATTAAGGCAGCTCTCCATACACAATACTGTTTTATCCCATCACTGTGACAAGCCATAAATTAAGCCTGCTACTCATGATTGACTTCTTTCCTGCAAACTTTCCATCACTGCCAATAATTAGAATTCGTTCTTTTTTCCACATTGTTTGCCTTTTTTAAGTCTCCCAAATCCTTAAAACTTTCTTTAAAACTGCTATATTTATTTTTTGAGGCACCGCAGGCTGGAAGGACTCTAGCCTGGCTCGGACGGACGGCCTAGTAGGGACGCAGCCTCGTGCCATCTCCTGGATGGTCACCCTAGCTAAGGATGACGGAAGGAGTAATCCTGCCCCTATAGAGTTGTCATATAGGGGATGCAGACTTCTAGACCAGGAGTGTCAAACCTGATTTCCTTGAGGGCCACATCAGGGTTGTGCTTGACCTTGGGGGCTGGGTGGGCATGGCCAGCTTGATCTCACTCATGTCAGGGGCACCTGGGGTGTCCTGGGGTGCCTCCACCAGTGAAAATGGAGCTTGGGAGGCTGTGATGGCTCCTGCAACCGTCTGCCAGAGAAAACCGAGATTGTGCGTGGCCCTCCCAAGCTCCGTTTTCGCTGGCAGAACGTTGCAGGAGGCTGTTGCAGCCCCCACAACTCAGTTTTCGCTGGCCCTTCGTCGTTTCCATTTGTTTGCTACTCATCTCACCACAAAGTGACTCTTTATGCATGATTTTTCCTTTAGAAAATAAATACAAAATATCTCCATGGGCTTCTTTGATAAAATAATTCAACCCTAATCATCTTGACGTAGTACAGTAAATGTTGAGAAGGTCATTTCTTCCAAAACTGCTACCATGGCAGCCCCTGCAGTCCTATGGGAAACTGAAAAGACTGACAGGCCCTGCATTGAGCAGAAACACGAGAGCTTTGGGATACTTGAAAGCCTTTACGTTCTATAGTAATAGCTGTCTACAAGCAATACCCCCACAGTTGCCCCCCCGCCATCTGTGCACTCTGAAGCTGGTCGGGGAGAAAACTAGGAGTAGCAAGAGGAGAGAGGATGACTCGTCCCCACGGTGTGAACTGAAGTCTACTTGCGGGGATTTATCCAAAGCGCAACCATGTCTATTACTGGCACAAACTTTTGTGACTGATCCTCCAGGAATGTCCTCCTCTGGCGTCTGAAGCAGTTCCGTCTCTGCTGGGCTGGAGGTATTTCAGACGTCCGGTCCTCTCTGGTGGCTGCAAGGTCACCTTGCATTCATTTCATTCATTTAAGGTTAGATAAACTTAGATGCTTTCTCCTGAGGACCTTGTGCCAACGGGAAAGAAGAGACCAACCTCTGCGCTTCCACAATGGGAGAAGGGTTGAAAAGTCACGCGGATTTATTTTCAGTTCAACTGACACGCAGTCAGAACTGCAAGCCTGCCTCATCCTAACAGTGGTTTTAGAAGCTGTTTTCCCAATGGAAGAATCTCTGCCCTCGTCCCTCATTCTGAAGGGGAAAGCCTGATGGAGAACTCTGTAGATCCTGCCTGATCCTTCCGGGAAAGCCACCAACGATGTATTCGACAAGCGTTTTGTGAGTTTCTCCTTTTCTTCAGTAGGCCCGCAGAGCATAGGATTATTAAGATTGCTTCCCTTTTGCCTTTTGTGTTGAACGGGAATGAGGGCGGGGGAGTGTTGGTACCGCAAATTTAGGACACAACAGTAATTTTCACTGCTCAGCACGCAGGGCCGCCAAGAGGATTATTAAGTGCTGGAACAAGGCTAATTTGGGCCCCCTCACCTACACATGGACACACATAAATTGATACCGTCACAACTGTACATTGGTTAACTACATTCAAACATGCTTGCAAATATATTAAAAAGAGCCTGAGGGAAGCCTCCGAGCCTTGTGCGCAGAACGTCCGGGAGAAGCCCCCTCAGCAGCTTCAGAGGACAAACTGAGCACGTGTGAGGGAACGTTGCCGGCCGTTGCTCTTGGATGTGGGGCAGAATTCCACGTGGGAGGAGGACCCTTTGCAAGGAAGCCGCTACTCCTTCCCACTCTAGGAGCTTAACTCTTGTTATGCCAAACAAGGCTGCCCGCAAGGCGGTTTCGCTATACACACAAAGTAGAGAATGAAGTATACAGTACATTGAAGTATATATCCAATATTGTTTTTCTTTTTAAAAATTTGGTTTTGTAAATTCTTTTTTTAAAATTTCCCCTTTGAGCTCCATGCGCCGGCTGAACCCTGCTCTCCTCAGCCCCGTCAGCATGTCTTCTTGGCACTGCTTTGAGACTGCGAAGGAGTAACTCCTGGGGTTTCACTACACAACACATACTATACACATGATGGGTCTATGCTGCGTACACAGAATTGGATCATCAACGACTTTTGTGCCCTGTGCGATGATCTTCTTGCTAACAAAGATGTTATCTGCACATCCATAATTGTACTTTATAATTAATTCTAATTAAAGTTTCAATCTTCCAATTTTATCTGGACTCTTAATTTGTTCATAACTTTGTAAGATCAAAATCTTATCTAGCTTTTTGCTGTTTATTTTGGATTCTTTAAATTCCTAAACTTATAATTAAAGGTTTCTTTCAGTCAGGATTAAAAGCAGATGTTTCCAGATTTGTCATTTCGAAGGTCTCCAATAGCTTAGAAGTAGGTAATGAGCAATTTCTGAAAGCGATTAGAAAGGGAGGAGTGCAAACTGTAGGGTCCTTTAAAAGTCTCTGTTGTGGTTGCCAGCAAGGTGACTAATCGTGTTTTCTCCCGAAGCAGAACACTGCTACCCACCGGTCTTCTCACAGGGAGCAGCTGTCGGGAGCACAAGTGGGTAATCTCCCGTCCTTTCTTATCTGGAGACATGCCAAGGAAAAAAACTTCCTCAGTTCCTTGGTCTTTACCTTCCGTCATCAGCTTTACTTTCACAAAATTGCCTTCGGTCTGCCGTGCCTCACCTAAAATGGTAAATAACGTTGTGTGGACTCTCTATACAATTTTATAAATAAGGCAGAATAAAACCTGGCCTGGAAACATTTTTCTACTATTGGAGACCTTTTCCTTGGCAAAACATTTGAACCATTAACAGACAGATGGGAGGTTGAAATTCCACAAATTAAAACATGTCCTGGCACGGCAAAGTTTTCAATTGAAAAATCTGCACATTTATATATTTCGGCAGGCTTTCAGAAGGCCATTGAAGGGAAACATCCTCTCTCAACGCTGAGGGGACAGGATGGGCAGTCCAAATTTCTCTGTGTGCTCAAACAAACCAGTGTTATTTTGGACAGATGCCCCTGGGAGATGTGTGAGTAGGAAAGAAGATCTCGTTCCGATTCGTAATTAAACTTGGAAGCCCATTTCTCTATGTTTGGATGTCTTGAATGTTCACTTACTTCTGCTCTTGATTGACAACTGCCTTCTTGGCAAATTAGTACAACTCCAGTTTTAAAAAACAAAACTGTTTTTGTAGATGAATGCCAGATCTGCCAGCGCCTCTCCTTGCTTTTCACAATATATAACGATGCTGCTTGCATTCAAACCGTTCACCGTATTGCTTAGTCAGACCAAGGAACAGAATGCTTTAAATAAAACAAAACAAAACAGAAATGTCTTTGCAAAGTCATTGAACATTTGGGTTATAATTTGCCATTAAAAGTAGGGAGTCTATAATTTAATACAGCTCTGCATGCATTAAAACTTTCGTTTAGAGAGCTGAGTCAAAGCTAGTTCAGTCCAATCTCATCACTTTTCCAAATCAAACTGGAAAATCAAATTTGAGCACATTAGAATCTTTAAATTGATTTGAATAATTCTGCTTATACATGTAAATTAGCCTTTTCCCAAATTGACTCAAGAATCTGAATTAGCCTAAATCAAGTCACCCTGAGATCCACAAAGCTACCTACAACTGAAATAACAAAATCTAGTTATCAAATATATGAAATATAGGTAGCATTCCGAGAATGAATACATTTTTTCCTCCAATATTTTGTTTGTAATACTATTATTGCTTTACCTTTAAGGCAGGATATTTTTGTACAATTACAGAAGCGGCTCTTAAAAACACCAAGGACTGCAGAGGTGTGTTTATGATGGAAAGGTGTCAATCACCACCGTGAATCATCTAGATTCTAGAATAACACACCTGAGTTTTTCACTAAGAATCTGCAGGTGAAAATTCTGCAGCCTGGAAACATATTATTATTTATCACCTATTTCTAAATTTTTATTTTAAGCCATTTTAAAGCTAAATAAGCCAATGAAGGATTTAGCAATCTTGGGAAATGTTGTTACTATATAAGGACCCCCATTTTCATGTCCCGCACCTTTAATAGCAGCTGAGCAGGAATATCAAGGGAAAGCTTTTTTTTTTAGCATGTGAAAAAGCTGATGGCTTCCTTAGGCATAATTTCATAGATTTTTTTATTGCTTTTATCTTTACACACCATCCAGGATGGAGTAATTATCTCTGTGCTGCAGAGATTAATAAAGAACAACCCAAAAGTGTGCAGTTAACATCGCAAACATTTCTACAGGGTTTTATAAAAAGATTAGTCAGTAAATCCGTTGACAGGCAATGAATTTCTTGCAACCCCAAACACACCCGCATACTAAGCTGGTGTTGTTCATTCATGTCACGGCAGCAGCCCAAACCGTAAGGAGCCCACCGCGACTGGACAACGGAGCCAAGCAGATGAGCACCCACCAAAATGGTCCAATGTTTGCAGACGGTGCGGTCTTAGCTTTTCCCTAAGGGTTAGTGCTCCTTGTAGACATTTCTAGAAAAGGGGTCTCCAAATGTGACAGCTTTAAAACTTGTGGACTTCAACATCCAAAATTCTCCATCCAACATGGCTGGCTGAGGAATTCTGGGAATTAAAGTCTAAAGTCTTAAAGCTGTCGGTTTGAAGGCCATTGCTCTACAGAAGGGTTTCCCAACCTCGCTGGCTGGGGGATTCTGGGAATAGAAGTCCATGCAAGGTCAAGTGACCAAGGTTGGGAACACAGCTCCAGAGCCTTCTCTGGGGAGCATCCCTCTTCAGGAATGGGATGATCAGGTTGATCCTATAATAAGCAGAAAGGCCATTATTCTCTAACTTGTCTCAGTTGACCAGTTGATCAATAAATCCTAGGCAGACTAGATAACTAAGACTTATAGCAACTGAAATCCAAAATATTTGGAGAATGCTGGGCTGGGCAAGGGTAACATAAAGAACAGGAAACCATTGTGGCATAATGCTTAAGTTGCTATAATGCATTGGGTGTGTGTGTGTATAGAACACCTGTATCCAAATTATGTAACACACTTAATCAAAAGGTGTTACGTGTGCAAAGATTATTACAGCTCTTTACTGCAACATTTATTTCTATAGTTTGAGCCACTTAAGACAGGCTTTTAACTTCTTTGGCCCCAGGAACTTGGGATGCACACTTTGCATAAAGATAAATAAATTGTAGACCCATTCATATTTATATATCTGTTCAGAAGGATACAGTAAATCAATTTGAATACCATTCTCTGATTAAAAAGAAAAAGAAGCAAGGAATATAAATTAAAGAAATCCACCGTAGGAACAAGAATCTGACAGAATGCCAGCAGCTCAGCTAAAAGAACCGTTTTTTAAAATATGCTTTTTATTTGACATGATACTGAAACTAACAAGAGTTCTTAGCAAATTCTGAACGTGTGACAGAAGATAGATGTTGCTGCCAGCGCTCTGTGCTGTAAATCAAACATTAAGTTGTGCTAGTTTGGCATATATCAAGGACCTAGAAACATATAGTACCATTTTTAATACAAGCTAGTGCTTTGTTTATCAGCAACTTGTGCATTGAACTTTATGATGGATGGTTGCTCCTGTGACACTTTGCGGGCAGTGTGAATACCAGGCGCATAATAAATACTTTCCCCTTGAAGGAACTAAGTCCACTCTGGGGAAAATAATTTGGTTTGATATATATATTTTTTTCTGAAGACCCAGCCTGGCCTTTTATTTCCACTGTTTCGTTCTTTTTCCATTACTGCAATAATTACTTGAAATTGTAGCTGCTTCCTCTTTTCAATTCAGAGTTTTGCATAATCCCATTTCGATCAACGTTTTCATCCTAACCCAAGAATGGCTGTGATCTTCGGCACAATCGGCGGGGGTTTGTGCATATCACCCTGGGGAGCAGAACGCCTCTGAATCCGGGGCAACCTCTTTCAAGGGTCTCCTTGTGCCATCAAGCTGTGTTCGAGGCTTAGGGGCCACATCGATAGATTTCCTCCCTGATGCTCTATTCCTCACACTTCAGCTCTTTCAATGGTGCACCCATCGCTGTTGTAACGGAGTCTCTCCACCCCATCGCTGTTCCAAAGAAACTTCCCCAACTCCATTCAGCAATTTATAGAGAGAACAAGTCATGTTGGCCCATCTGGGAAAACCTGAACCTGAAAGTTCTGGGTTTTCCGTTCGTAGCTGAAACTCCAAAACCCATTCCCTGCATCCATCAGTCCGTCACACAGTCCAATCATCGGTCGTCCCAACTGGAGACCCTCCTTCAACCCCTCCTACCCCAGGTGCAGGATGGCACGGCCTTGACTCAGAAGGAGAACATTGTTGTGTCTAAACATTCCCCTCTCCCCAAAATCCCCCCTCCCAATTTCCCAGGCATTAAAATGTGGCAGCGTGGAAGCTTCTAAGAAAAATAGCTTCTAAAGCTGACACCATCTTTTCCAGCATTAGAGAGCCTATATCTGCATCTAGGGGGCTACCACCAAAAAGAGGGAGTCAACCTATTCTCCAAAACACCCAAAGGCAGGACAAGAAGCAGTGGATGAAAACTAATCCAGGAGAGGGCCAGCCTAGAACTAAGGAGGACTTTACTGACAATTGGAACAATTAATGAGTGCTTAATTGTTAAATCAATAAGTAATCCAGAATTTCTATGTCCTCCAACACTGAAGGTTTTTTTTTAGAAGAGATTGGACAACCATTTGTCTGAAATGATATATGGTCCCCTGCTTGAGCAGGGGGTTGGATTAGAAGACCTCTAAAATCCCTTCCAACTCTATCATTCTGTGTTTCTGTTATACACGTTTGCAGTACCCAATATTATGAGTGTCAGTTGATTAGACTCTGCAGAAGCAGCAGCAAAGAAGATAACTGCGATGTTGGTATATTTGAAATAAATAAATAGAAGGACCGAATAATGCTTTAAGGTTGGGAGTCTGTGGGCAGAGAGCTGTGATCCTTTTGAAAACCCTGAGATTTATTTCTAAGGAACCCAGAATCAATAGCTCCATGAAAGGGGGAGAAGAGGGGAAAAACGTTGTGGGTGAACAATAAAACTTCAGTAAATAAACAAAGGATTTACAAGTACCCTAACATTTAAAAAAATCAATGCTTCATTATGTCATCAGTTAATTAATCAATTAAATGTGTAGAACTACATTCATTACAGCCTCTTAAGACACGGCTATAAATAGCTATAAAACTCTAAACTTTAATACTGACATTGGTGTTACCGCTATTTGTCATTATTCCCCAAATAAAACACACATATAATCACGAAAAGGGAAATAAAAGGGAAAAGGAAAAGTCGGAAAAAAGCAACAAACTAGTGAGAACCCGGGTTTCTTCCTCGCTCCCCTTCCCCAACTGCCTTTGGATTTAAAATAACTTATATCATCTATGCTGACACTTCAGCATTTAAACTTTTTTTTGTCTTTTAAAGCATAATTTGGAAGCTTTCCTCCTGCTTCTGAGGCCTTTAGGTAATTATAGTGTGTCTCTCTAAGAGAGAACGATTTGATGTGCAAAACAAGGCGCCTCTTTATCCTGTATCCCAAATTACAGCACTTCGGTTTCAGTGCGTGATGCTGTTTACAATGTAAAATAACAACAAGAAGAAGGAAAAAAAAACCCTGAAAGAATTGAAATGGTTTTGTGGCCAAGCAAGGGGGAGATTTGCTGAGACTAAAACCGATAATCAGATATTATTACTTCTACATATTCTTGCTGATCAGTCCAACACAGTATTTAAGATTAATTATATTAACTAGGTGGCTGGAAACATCTTTAATGGGTATGGACTCTAATATTTCTGCACTAATTTACAGTGTGTCTGTAGGTTTTTAAGGACGATATTTTTTTTGCCCTTGTCTGATGAGACCAAGTGAGCCTATGTCCTATATTTTATTGTGGCACCTATTTTATCAAGTTTTGGGCCTTAGACGTGTGAACTCTCAGCTATTTTTATTTATTTATTTATTTATTTATATTAGATTTATACC
>JANHGC010003754.1:13265-27196 GCA_027560395.1 Boaedon fuliginosus | reverse complement strand
TCTTCCTCTTGTCTAGTTCATTCTAAGTAATTACAATAATTTTTTAAAATATTCTGTTTTCTTACATTCCCTATATCTTTTCTATTTCCAAGCATATTTTCCCTTTTAATACTGTCTATACAAAACACTTTAATTCTATATTTGTTCTTTCTCTAGTCTCATATTGTTTCAATCTTCATATCTATCTAAAAATTATCTTCACAATATTTCATCTAGATCTCTTTGCTTTGTAATCTTAACATTAACATTTCCCTATCTCCCCAATTAATACTCTTTTAACATTTTTTTTTAATCCATCATCTCTTGAATGCATTTTTCTTATCTTCCTCTTTTGTAGTAGCAAATCCTCTCCCAGGCCTCTCCTTCTCCGTTCCCCATGGCTGCTCTTGTATATTATCCACCCTTCTTCTCCACTCGATCGCCTGTCTTCACCATCTTTGGTTTCCTTCTGGCTCCTTCTCTGCTCCGACTGCTGCCCCCACCATCCTGTGTCACATGTTATTCGTCTCCATTCCTTCCTTTGTTGGCATCTAGATTTCTAATCACCATCTTTAATCTGCGCTGTTCTTGTCATTGACTCAATTTCCTGGTATGTTTCTGTCTTCTTTTTTGATCCACCAATCTTTCAAATGTCTCTTTCTCTTGTTTCAGTAGCAAACCACCATTTTGTATGTATAAATTTCCCTGATTTTTCTCCTGACGTAGAAGCTCTTTCAACTGAATAAACATCTCACAAGTATATTCTTTTAATTCTTCAAGCGCCTCCATTTTCCCCACTTTCTTTTTCAAACCAACAATCTACGCCACAGCTGTCTTTCTCAATTGAAAAAAAAAAATCTTTCAATTCTTTTTTTCGTTAGAGATGGATCAGGCTCCCAGTTCAAACAACTCCAATCTTTCCAAAGCCACTCCACAGGGTTTTAAATTTAAATTTCCAATTAAAGTTATGTTTCGTCCGATTATTTTGTCCATCCTCAGTGCATTCATAGGCACCACCCCCTCACTCCAAATCCACCACTTGCATTCTAGTTGGGGTCTTTTCAAAGTTCAAGGATTAATTCTGGGGTAACTGTTGTTATTAGTACTCAGCACTCACCCCCTCCGAATCTGATGCTCCTCTACTTGCCTCCTGTACAATTCTTGTTTCCGATTGTTGTATCCAGCTAATGGCAGAATACTGATGGCGTACTGCCGCTTCTTCCATCGGTGGCTACAGAGAATAGCCATATACAGCCGGGGGAGATGCGGCTCCCCTATACCCGTCCTGGTAGCTCTCACTTGCTGTGCCACACCCTGCAGGGGGGCTTTAGGCTTCTTTAGGAGCCCACCGACAGGGAAGCCTGGCTTGGAGCCGCGAGTGTCGTGGATCTCCAACCAGTCTGGTCAGGCTCCAACCCAGAAGTCATCAATTTGCATAATTTCTGAGCTAATTGAGTATTTGGCTGGAAAGTTTCTTTAGTTCCTTTTCTAGCAGTGCTTGGTGACTAACACTTTTGTTTGCACTGGTATCATTTCACAGAAGTGGAAAGAAAGAAAAAAAGAGCATAGTTTTTCACTGGAGGATTCCATTCTGCCACTTCCCTGCTTCTCAGAACAAAGCAACGGATGTAAAACTGATGTTTGAGCTTCCATACTTGGACTACAAAAACAGAAGCACTAAGCAGGCAACCAGAAAAAGAAGGAATTAATGCTGTACTGCCATCCAGTGGCTATTTAAAGTTGTCCAAATGGACCTAGTTCTAATCTTGATCTGATTGATGAGATAGAGATCTAAGTTTATTTATTTTATTTATTTTTTTATTTGTTTGATTTATATGCCACCCCACTCCCTTAGGACTCAGGGCGACTTACAACCTGTAAAAAATACCATAAAATCACAATAATAAAAGCAATAAAATCTAACAATAAGTTAATATTTAAAACATTAAAACATATAACATACAATCAGCCAAACAAATTCATACTCCATGGGTGTGGGGAGTGAGGGAGTCAGTAGTCCCAGGCCCGCTGGCACAGCCAGGTCTTAACGGCCCGGTGGAAAGCCAACAGGTTAGGGGCAGTCCGGATCCCTGAGGGGATCAATTAATTGACCAAATTATCAAATTCCTGCAAGTGTATGGCTATCAGTTTCCATTGACATCTTTGTATTCTGGTGGTAGCATATAAATATGATGAATAAATGAAGACACCGCTGTAATTCCACGATTATAGTTACATTTCACAAAACAATCCTATCTAGCTAGCTGTTATCATGCCTGGTTCTGTTCCATTTGTGGAGAGTGACACTTGCTGTTTAAAATCAGCACTGCAACTGTGGGAGTCAGAATAAGACCTGAATTAATGCTGTGAAATGTTCTGGGGGTTAAGCATGGAACTGTCTGAATGACATGGGACAAGTTGTAAATTGTAGGTATGGTTTTATAACTATTCCTTTAGTGAAAGGTAGGATGGGATTTTAAGAAGATATAATAATGTTCTGCCACAGATAAGATGCATGTGCTTATGGTCTGTCTAAGAATTTGAAAATGGTACTTTGTTAAATGACTGGCTATTTGTTCCATTAAAAAGAAATTAAGCAGTATAGAAACAAGAAATAAAAAGTTAACAATGGAACAACAGTGTTCATATTAATGTTAATGATAACAATCACAGTAATGCTACCATTAATTTCTGCTCAGTTTCCCTAAGCTTTGTCAAAAAAATTTTTTTAATAGCTTCCAGAATATATGGAGTGAAGGTGTGGAACAGGTATTAAGAAATTCTACAGGCAGACGAGCCAACTGATAAGATAATAGGATCACGTTTTTTACCTCTTCTACATTATTCTGCTGTGGGAGACACAAAATTGGTAAAAAGTTCAGCACAGTAAAATGGGAAAGCCGTTGTATGCTTTTGCACGTATGCTCAACAATAGGGTTTTCCAAATTGCATTCCACGGACCGCTAGGATTTTACTTATCTCTACCGCTTTATTTCCAATGTTTTTCCATTCCTGTGGGTACTTTTCCAGGACTTGCTTAGTCATCATGTATTATCCTAATGAGGTAGACCAGACAAGAAACATAGCCAGATGAACTAATTCTATTTATTTATAACAATTTCATTGAGGGCCACATCAGGGTTGTGTTTGACCTCAGGGGGGCCGGGGTGGGAATGGCCAGGGTAGGTGTGGCCAGCTTGACATCACTCCTATCAGGGGCACCAGCGAAAACAGGCTTGCGAGCTCCATTTTCATCTGCGATGGCCTCCTGCAACTCTCTGTCAGCGAAAATGGAGCTTGGGAGGGCTGTCTGCAGCCCTCCCGATCTCTGTTTTCGCTGGCAGAGGCACCGCAGGCCAGTCCTTTGCTGTTTCCAGGGTGGTCCCATAGGGCATATCTAAACACTTTGTGGTCTGGATCTGGCCTGTGGGCCTTGAGTTTGACACCCCTGGTTTATAAGGTTACATTTAACTAAACCCTATTTTAACTAAATCCTCCTCAGATCCCTTTACAGTCCAAGAAACGATGAAGGTCTCTTCTGAGTCTTGTGCCCCTTCCACAGTCCTGCTTTAGGCTGTTGCCTTTTATCAGGCCATTCCCCTGGCCTTGTTTCTTTGCCCCCTCTGCCAGGGTCATTCTCACATAGCATTACATCATGGAACTATTTTTGATCTTCCCATCCCTCACTTCTAAAGTTTGTGACTGTAATTTGTATTCCCCTAAATTTCATTGGGGAAATTTTTTTGTTCAGGCTGAGAATTGAACTTGAAGTAGAGTATCTGATGGTAGATAATAAATGCAAGGCGGTCACCTTTCTTCCCATTCCTGTTTCTACATTGTGTCTTATATGAGTCATTTTTTTCTTGTTTAAACTTGGCCCATCCTGTTCCAACTTGGCTAATCTTGATGACATTTTCTGTCTTGGGCCCAAACTGTTTCGGTTCCCAGAACATTTGATTTATTTGGTTAAGTCCTACTTCAATCTCTATTTGGTTTCATTATTGGATATAATAACTAAATATGTTTTTGCATGGATTTCTGGGATTTAAAAAATGAAGAAAAAATGGTGCAGCTGCTGAGAATGCAACCCAGATGATTTTAATGCTTCCCTTCCGTATGATGGTTTTCATATTAAAAGTAACTGACAGCAGTGATTATTAAAAACAAACAAAAAAGTATGGGAATCTGTCTTTTTCCCAGTAAAGAAAATTAGAGAAAATGACTTTTCTTTTTCTTAAATTGAAGGATAACTTAAGAAGAAAAATATTATTAAGCTCGTCTTTCTCTTCAAACAGTAGCCGTCACAGACCTTACCTGGATTGAATAGACCCTATCAGAGAATCTCTGAGCAGGTGGCATATGAATTACTGTATCAACCCTGTTTCCCTGAAAATACGACCTCCCCTGAAAGTAAGACCTAGCTTGATTTTTACACGTCCACCCAACATACACATGCCCCTAACTCATAGGTTAGTCAGTGGATGACATCCCCCGAAAATAAGACTGGGTGCCTTTTTGGGTGGCAAAAAAAAATATAAGACAGGGTCTTATTTTCGGGGAAACACAGAAAAAAAGGGGGTGGGTAGGGGGAGAATGGTGAAACTTTCTCCCAGTAGTCAGGTCCGCAGACCCAATCCAATTTAAGGGCCTGGGTTTCCCACAATGCAAGTATGAGACCCAGGAAGGAGGTCATCTAATTATAAGAATAATTTTGTCATTTTTCATATCCCTAGGCTCTGACGTATCCACAATTAGTGGGAATAGGCTACTGCTAATAAGCTTGATTATAATGATCCTGAATTAACAAAATCAATTTCTATTTTGGACACTGCCAATAGAAATAAATAAATGTGCTGAAGAATAACAATATAGCCTGTGAACTGACCATTAGTGAGCCTTCTGATGAATCCCACTCTGTTGAGTGTGATATCCATGCAGATTTCACAACTTTCAAATATGGTTGTTGGTCAAATAAAAGTAACATAAAAGACATCAAGCTGTCCTTGATATTTTGTTAAAAATGAATAAAATATATGAATAACTTTGTAATAATAGTTGCCATAAAGTAGAATATAGGCTTGTCCCTTTCAATGCCCTTAGGGCAAGGGTCCCCAACCCACAGGCCTGGCCCCACTACTGGGCCATGGCCAGTTCGGAAGTGGGCTGTGTGAGCAGTGGGCCAGCGTATGCACGTATGCACAGCTTGACTCACAAGCGATGGGCCAGCACACAAGTACAGCTCTACTTGCACAAGTGGCAGCCCCGTGTTATCACACATGCAATGGCCCACCACTTGCACGAACAGTTCCCCTCTCCCCCCCAAATCGGGCTGCCAAGCCAAAGAGGTTGGGGACCTCTGCCTTAGGGGATGTTAGCCACAAAGCCCATATTAATTAAATGCAGTTGTTTTCTCTTAGAAATGGAGAAATATATTTAGTATTTAATTCTCATTTTACTTTAGAAAATAACACTTGGATTCTGCAGGTCAAAGTGGGACAAGTGATTTTAATATTCATTCTTTATTTCATAAATGAAAAACACATTTCATCATTGTTAACTACATCCCACTCCAAGTGGAGACTCTAGGTGGCTTACAATCAAGTAAAACAAGATTAAACATGAAATATTATTGAATTGTTGAAGAACTACCCTTAGCGAGATGGGCGGCATATAAATTAAATAAATACCTGTTTATATTTCTGCCCTCCTTTAGTCCATGTCAGGTGAACGTTAATGAACATGGCAAAAATGGTTAAAATGATTAATAATATGCTTTTTATGTTTGTAATATATTATAGGAGTTTGTTTTATTACTTATAAATTTAATTAATTTCGCATTTTATTTTCTATCATTAGCTGCCATAAATAAAATTGTTATTTTTGATGGAAAAACATTCATAATATTACACATTAATAGCATACATATTAATTGAACAACAATCAACAAAGAATTAATTATTTATTTATTTAAAAACTTACATGGCTGCCTAACTCATATAATGACCTTAGGCAGCTCAAACAGCTGATTAAAAACAAGGGAAAAGATAAGTTTTAAATTATATAAATGAGTACATGAGTGATGGTGAACCTTTTCGGCACCGAATACCCAAAATGCAATGCGTGTGTGCCCCGCATGCATGTATGCAACCCTGCATTTGCATGCACCCCTGTGCATGCCTCCCGCTCCACACGCATGTGCCCCCTGCATGTGTGGCAGAGACCCGAAGAACAGCTGGCCAGCGGGAGGCACGCATAAATGTGTGGCAGAGCCGACCTGGGGCAACGGTGCACCTACCCACTTAGAGGGATCTACGTGCCACCTGTGGCACGGTGCCATAGGTTCACCAACATGGGATAAAGATGGGAAGAAAACAGGAGAGAAAGAAGAGGAAAGTTCAAGTACAAAAAGAAAAGGAGGATGTGGTTGCAAGGACAGAAAGGTATAGGAAATCACAGTGAATGCACTGCTGTAAACTAGTTTTAGTTAGGTTTAAAAGAGCTTCAGTTTTGAGAAAAGCCACAGGGGGCATGCAGTCATTGAAAACCTCCAGGGGATATGAGTCATGGATGATCCAGGGCAAATAAAAGCATGGCCCTGGCTGACCATTAACGGTATAGTTTCAGAGAAACCTGTCAAAATAATGTTCTGTGGTGGGCATGTAGGTCAGATGCTATCAGAGAAGCTGTCCTCGCTGAACTTTGAGTGTTGAGTTTTCCTGTGCCTTTTCCTTTATGTGAAGGTGATATTAACCTGCCTATGTGAGGGCAATTCAGGTTAACTTTCCCCTTTGAACAGAAGAGGGACTGTCTACTTCTGGGACACTGAACTTTCTGGCATTGACGGCTCTTGGTGAAAAAAACCACTGCACTGGAAATATGAGGGGATGCTGAGAAGTTCCTGGCTTTGCCCCCTTCCAGTTGAAATAGAAAAATGAGCATGGGGGCATATGACAGACTAATATCAGGTCTTTGCGATTCTTAAAACTGTTTTTCTTTTAGTGAGAAGGTGTGATGGCAGAGGCACAAGCAAGTTTCATGTCGCTGGAGTTATGGGCTGTCAATGAAGTTTTTGTTTCTCTAGGGAAAGTCAGCAAAGGACATTCACACTGAGATGTCACAAACACTGGGGGAGAAGTGTCCTTCCTACATCACTGTCAAAACATGGATATCTCGTTTCAAGACTGGGCATTTTACCATTGAAGATGAGCCCCACAGTGGGCGCCCCCCAACCTCAACTGACCCAGCAACCTGTGATGCTGTCCATGAGCTGATTATTGAAGAGTGGCAAATATCCACAAAAAAGATGGCCCAGATACTTGACATCTCACAGGAGCTTGTTGAGTTTGCAATCACCACTATCCTAGACATGCACAAGCTTTCAGCGAAGTGGATGCTGAGATGTTTGAACAGTGATCAGAAGAAGGAACGAGTTGAAGCATCCAAAGCCATTTTTGCCCATTTTGAAGCTGCACAGGACATTTTGGCTAGGTTAGTGACTGAGGATGAAACCTGGTTCTGTATCTATGATCCTGAAACCAAGGAACAGTAAAAAAAAATGGCGCCACAGTGAAGAAGTTCCGAACCCAGAAATTGGCTAAAAATGTCATGGCATCCATTTTCTGGGACAAAGACGGTATTCTATTGGTGGACTACCTACCTCAGGGCTCTAGTATCACCACACAGTATTATGCTAACTTCCTGGACCAGCTGAAAGAGGCAATTAAGATGAAATGCCATGGAAAGTTGACCCAAGGGATCCTTTTTTTGCAGGACAATGCACCTGTGCACACATCCAACATTGTGGCTGCCTAATTGAACACCCTGGGTTTCCATTTGGTCCACCATTCCCCTACTCACCTGACCTGGCCCTTCAGACTATTATCTGTTCCCAACTTTGAAGAAACACCTGAAGGGGCAACGTTTTGGTGACATTTCTGATGTCAAAGATGCTGCTGAGAGCTGGTTTGTGGCCCAACCAAAGGACTTTTATGTGAATAGTTCTAGAAAAGCTGCAACTAAGATGTACCAAGTGCATCAGTCGGGGGCACTATGTTGAATAAATGTTTTATTTCATAACTCTGGCTCTCTTCTTTCTGGGCAAAGCCAGGAACATCTCAGCACCCCCTCATACTGATATTGTAAAACACCCATAGAGTGCTATAAATATACTGCCAGGATGGCATATAAGTCTAAGTGCTATTACTATTGTTATTATTTAGAAATGGATGCTAATATAGCTACATTCTGAGCATTACTAAGTTTTCCTCTCAAGGTATTCTGATTGGTTTAGCCAAGCCATTTATAACTGGCAGCATATTTTTATGCTAGGTGCCCTGTCAGAATCTGGCTCCTCACCCAAATCAAATCCTACTTCTCTGCAGCTACCACAAGTATCTGTTACTGATGGTTCTTCAAAATGTCCATCTCCCAGAATTACCTTTCCAACTTCCCACTCAGAGAATTCAGAATTCTTATGAGCCTTCATTTAACTGGATTTAAAATAAAATAAAAAATAAAATAAAAGAATCACTACAAATACTGTTTTTAATATTAATATTTTTACAGCTCAAAAGAACAGTTAATATGAACTTTAAAAAAATGACATTCGTAATCTATTCAAATGTTACTTTCTCAACAGTTACCTTACATTTCATTACTTCTGAATGGGGCACAACCTATAGTTGTGTCTTTGCATGCATATGCACACACACACACGCACACAGAGCCTTTGTATCTTCACTGCAGCATTTATGTAATCTAACTGAAAATTGATTCATGTTTGCTTAGGTGTTATGTATTGCATATACAGTAGTATACAGAATTTCAGTTGAAGTTCTCAGTCTGGCCCTCTGTTGGAGTGGGAAAATACTTTCTCCTGAATGGTTGTTTGCCTGAGCAGTCTATATATATATAAAACAGGAGTGTGGGTTTGTGGGTTTGTAGGTTTGTGGCTGTGTGGGTTTGTGTGCCTTAAGAGGCTCTTCCATGCTATCACCAATCTTGCCCAAACTTTGCATGCACATACTTTATCCTCTGGCGACAAACACTGTGGGGATCACAGATGGGTTTTTGGGTTCTTTCCCCCCAAAATTTGGTGCCAAAGTGGACCTCCCCCCTCCAACATTTTACTGCCAAGCTCTACTGAGGCCTGAAGCTCTCCAGCCAATAGATGCAAGGCATGCAAATTGGGCAAAGAACTCTGGGAATTGTAGGCTGTAGCAGGCAAGGAGGAACCAAGGAAGAAAGGAAGGGTGGAAGGGAGACAGGGAAAGAGAAGTGAGGAAGGAGGGAGGGAGGGAGGAGGAAGGAGGAAGGAAATAAGATGCAGTCACATAAAAAAATACCCAGGCAACACTAGGTCCTAAGCTAGTTTCCTATAAAAGGAGCTCTGTCAGCCAGGGAGTTTCCATTTGCCTCACAGGCAGTATTGAATAAAGAGCTATTAGAAGTCACTCTGGCCTAGCTTCTATTCTTCGCCCAGAACTTAACATTAGGAATATTACTTGTACAGCTAAATGGTTTTTTTTAAAAGATTTTTTTTTTCATTTTTTAGTATAATCAACATCATTAAACTGTTGAGATCCATCACCAACTGCTTTCTAATTGCCAGCCAGTTGTCCAAATCTAATAGGACTAATTGAATTCCACTAAAGTCAAAAGAACTCAGAAAAAGATGCTAAATGAATTCTAACTACTTTGACTGAAATATAAATTTAAACACACCAAATATTAATTACTGCTTATATATAAAAACTTATTTATATAAGCTCTTCATTTCAAAATAAAGAAAGTTCAGCTGGCATGTCCTGGAACCAGAAATCTAATTCCTGAGATGAAAGACAGAGAAAGATTTATTTTGGAACAACTAATTTCTTTCAGTTACAATTTTAACCAGAACCAGAGGGAAAAAATAAGGAAAAATGCAATTTACAAAAAGAATTTTCTCTATATTTTAAAATAGGCCAATAGATCAAGTAAACAAAATTACAATTTTGATGAAATTGGAGGGATTTTCTCTTACACATCCAAATAAGGTGTGTGTGTGTGTGTGAGAGAGAGAGAGAGAGAGAGAGACAGAGAGAGAGAGAGAGAGAGAGAGAGAGAGAGAGAGAGAGAGAGAGAGAGAGAGAGAGAGAGAGCAGTTTGTCGAGGTTTTTTGGGGAAGTGGGGGGAGGTAAGAGTTATAGTGTATGCTGAAAATTATTTAATCCAAATAAAGTCTTTACAATAGAAAAAAGAATATAATATACGGAACTAATTGTATTTGATATGGAAGGTTTTCCCTTTGCCTCCTTCCTTAGCTTAGTCCTTGAAAAAATTGTTTCATAGCAACTGCCTGGAACAAAACTCTTCTCCCCTGACTTCAGAAAGAAACTACGCTACAACAATTACCCAGAATTTTCTGGTAGCTTAATGGGTTTTTTAAAAGCATTTTTTTTTTAAAAAAGCATTTTTCTTGTAATTGTTATATGTTGGATATTTTGCATGGGAAATTAATAAGGTCCATTTATATTTTTCAGTCTGTTTTTCTCCCCAGAATTTTGAAAATCATTTAAAAGATCGGTTGCTGTCAAGATTTAATTCTTTATTCATCAATGCAAACTTTTTCTCCAACTCTTTGCAACAACCAAAGATGAGATGCCTGCCTCTCCTATTTCTAGTTATCTTTAATCATGAAGTTGAAATCCCACAATTTCTGGGAAATCACCCATCTCCAGTCTCAGGATCAAGAGATGCTGCTCAGGGACAGGATATTCTTGGGACAGATATTCTAGCTTTGCCATTTTTTATGGACACAGAAACTCTTATTTAAAATGCTTAACAGAAATGGGAAAGAATCATCTCCCAATCATTGCATAGCGAAACTAGAAAAAAAAACCCTTTATGTAGAAAACCTCTGCACGTATTTTGTCTGGATGCAGCAGGACATATTGTTGTTCCTCTGCCTTCAGACACCTAATCATTGTAAAATATTAAAATCACTGTGATGATCCCTTATCTTGTATACTTTATGTCATGTTAGTTTTACAATTCATACTTTTCAACCCAATTTCTAAAAAATTTTCCCCAAGAAAAGTACTTTATTGCTGCAAGTTTCAGCCTTTCAAATGATTTAGAAACAAATAGCTTGAAGGCTGAGAAGATGATCCCAAATAAGAACAAAACAGCAGAATCTGGTAATCATTTAAAGTCCAGAAGGTGAAAAGGTCATACTGGAATAGCCCATTATTGTCATAGTGGTACCGCGACATCCTATTTCGTAGACTGTATAAATCAAAAAGTAATTTTCTCTCCGCACTAGAAGGAGAGAGTGAGAAGCAGACCGTATACTGTATGTTCCAAAGCTATATCCTTAATGCCGCTATCTGTAGGCAGCCAGGCAAAACAATTGCGCTTGATCATTTAAAATATTAAAACATCATAAAACGCCCTCGCCAGCACATCGAGCTCCAGAAATATTTACATTATCGCAAGGGGATGCTCAGTACAATTTATTGTGTACAGCTGCCCTGTCTGAAACACCACATACTTTTAGTATGGCATTTCTATTTTGCCAAGGGAGGCCTTGTTTGGGAGCCCCTCAGTTCCCCCCCCCAGAGAATTGGGAGATGAGTTGGACGGAAAGAAGTCGATTAGCCCAAAGTCACCCAACCACCTGGGTGTATCTCACCTTGGCCCGACGTTTTATCGTGACCAACCACATTTTCAATTTTTGTTTTCTGCCATTTGCTATTCTAGTTCGTTGTCTAGACATCAGTTACTAGCGGTAAAATCAATATAAGGCACGGATATTAATTTAGGATGGGCAGATTCACCTTAATTGGTACTTTTTACTACCGTTTTTTTTTTAACCAATTTGTTACTTGATTGGGCAACTCTTTCCTACTTGAAACAAGACTGTGGAGTCATGTTCACCCTGTTGCATTGGCCCACCTGGTCAGTCAGGGAAGGTGTGCGGTGCATCCCATCAGCTAAAGAAATTTGACCGCTGGGATCCAGGAAGAGAGCTTTGCCTGACGTTGCCCTATGGAACATTTAATTTAATTTAGTTTATTAGATTTATACCCCGCCTCTCTTCCCCGGTCAAGGGGAACTGGAGGCGGCTTACGATAAGAACAATACAAATATTAGAAAAGAAGCAGTGAAAATAGGAACAAATAGCAAAGAAGTAAGAAAAGAGAAAAGGAAGGAAGGAGGAAGAAAGAAAAGGAGGAAAGGGAAAGGTTATAAAGAAGTTGTTCCCAATCTTTTTAGTGGAGTTAGTAATGCATTTATAATTTACTGTCTTCCTTGTAGAGATGAAAGATGCCATATACAGCAGTTGATTGCCTGATACTGGGGCTGTGTATATAAATGACTTCTAATGTTCCAAAGGTTAAAATTTGAGATACTGTATGTTGTTCTGGCCCTTTGAAATTAACGTCTCTTGTTGGCCTCAAAGACAAATGTTTGTATATTTGTTATACGTTGCTCTGGTCTTCTCTGGACTTGGAATGGTTATCTCCAGCTTTGCAGTTCTCTGTCCTTGCAATGCTCTGACTTCAAGTGAGGGGTAACTAACAAGATTTTATACTTCTTGATCCTTTGGGATAGTATTGGATTAAAGTAATCTGTTAATCTTGGTTCAGTGAAGGTCCAGTGCCTCACTCATGGGTTGGGGACAAGATGGAGACATATTTAGGGGAAAAAATATTGTCAGAGCATGTTTGTGCCAGGATCAAGTCAACAAAGCAGCATTGTGTATTGATGTCAATGCACTGCATGTATTTCTAGTCAGTAGATTGCAGACAATACATTGCTTTACAAGTATTCATCGCCCAGGCTAGAAACCCTGAGTTGTGTAGCAGTGAGTTGTGAGCATGCATGAGTTAAAACAAAGCTATGGTGGTTTACTAAGCCTCCATGTTCCTAAACCGATTGGTATTTTCGTTACTGTTAGCAAGAAACGGTGCGTCACACAGATACAACTAAAATCGGTCCCTTCGTCTAAACTTTTCCTTGTTCCTAGAAAGCTTGATGTGAAAGCTTGATGGAGCAAGCCATCATAAGAAAGGGAGACCACTATCTCTAGAGCCTCATCTGTGACAGGCATCGTGTGTGGAGGGCAAGAACGTAGAATGAAAGAGGAACAAACAGGAACAAACAGGAAAGCTCATGAACGAACACACAAAATAAAAATGGTTAAGTTGTTTGCTTGTGAAACTAACAGGAAGGGAAAGGAAGTAATAAATATAAGTGAAGTGGTCAGATTAGACCAGACTTAGTTCATGCAGGCAGGAAAGTAAATAAATTTACTGTTATAAACTTAACTGTTATAATTCTTTAGAATTCTTTATTGGCCAAGTGTGACTGAACCTACAGAGGATTTGTGCACAAACTCTCAGTATATATATAAACAACAAAGAGATGCAGTCATTAGTCATAAGATACAAACAAGTGATAAATCCTAAGATACTGATAGGAGAAGATAGTAGGAAAGATGAGAAGAAGAGAAAAGATGAGGAACGAAAAGATGAGAAACGAGAAAGATGGAGAGGATAATAGCGATACAGCCCTACAACACCTGGGTAAATATCTTTAGGCCAACATGGGTAAATATCTTTAGGCCTGAGACAGTGCAGTGGGAATTAGGTGTTCAGCAGAGTGATGGCATGGGGTGGGTGGGAACTATCTTTGTCTCTAGTTATTTTGGCATGCAATGGCCTATAGCGGTGTCCTGAGGGGAGAAATTGAAACAGTTTATGTCCAGGATATGATGGGGGTCAATTTAGTCTCCAAAGCACCAGAGGGAAGGACAAGAAACAATAGAGAGAAAGTAATCAAAGAGAGAAGCAACCTGGAATTGAGGAGAAACTTCTAACAGTGAGGACAGAAGATGAGTGGAATGGCTTTATCTATCTATCTATCTATCTATCTATCTATCTATCTATCTATCTATCTATCTATCTATC
>JANHGC010003753.1:75219-87344 GCA_027560395.1 Boaedon fuliginosus | reverse complement strand
CAATCTGGGTCCTCATTTCACCGACCTTAGAAAGGATGGAAGGCTGAGTTAACCCTGAGCCTGGTGGGATTCGATCTTACAACCTGCTGAACAAGTCACCAGAGACTGCAGTGCTGCATTTAACCACTGCGCCACTGAGGCTTAATTTATGTGTAATATACCCTGACAATGTTACTGCTTCTAAGGAAAGATGCTGTTTGAATCTATATGACTGTAGTTATTCCTGTTTCCTTCATTATCTTCTCCGGTTTTATGTATTTTCCTTTGCATCTTCATGCATTGAGTGTAACATATTGAGCAAAAAAAAATAATGATACTGCAAATGAAGTATGTGGCAAAAAAAAAGTGGGGGAAACAACAGTTAATCTTGGGTATAAGTAACATGACGTTTTGGACCTGCACGCAGTCTAGATCCAAATTTCTTTCATGGCCAGCCTTCCTGTTACTGTATATCCATTTCACAATCCCCTAGTTGGAGGAGGGGAAATCACTGGATTATGGCTTTTATTTAATGTCTTCAGCTAATCACATACCTGAACTGCCATCCAAGGGTAGATGAGACCAACTCTTACTTCTCTGAAGTTCAGATGAACCTTTTTTCTTATTCCCTTGGCAAGGGCTCATTTATATAAGGCAGAAGTTATCTCTACCTGCCCCCCATTATTATGGGTCTAATGTTATGCCCAAATGCCACAAGAGATAGCCAGGTGAATGGTTCAATTCTTGTGCACCAAACATCTTAGATGCTCTGCAATCACAAACCTAGCCCATTTTCTGAAAGATGAAACCCAATTATCCAAAATGTACATTTATTTAGGCTAATATCGTATCAGTCATTGATTATTCATGATAAAACAAAAAGATTAACAGAATACATGATAATGAAGTAATAAAAAATTGGCAGTCACTTCACATCTGCACCAGATGCTTCTTTTCTGAATGCCAACCAGGTGCATGCTGATCTGACTTCTCTTGAGCCAATGGAGACCAGAAGCTACAGAAGCAGTTCACCCTCATGATCCACCGTAATAACTTATCTTCAAGTATGGAATTTGGAGTGTGCCTTCCTTACTGGATGCTATTGGATGCATGGAGACTTTATTGGGTAGTTCTATTAAGTTCTTCATTCACTGGAAAATGGAAGCAGGAGTGGCCTTGATAAGGTTTGTATCTTCTCTAAGTCTTTTTCTGTGTGTATTTGTGTTTGGAAAAGAAAAAGAAAAGAAAAGCAATATTTCTGAACTAATTTAAAATTGACCAAATACAAAGGGAGATAGCTAATAAAATTTTCTTGGGTTTCCCCAGAAACAGAAATAAGAACTGTGCTGCTTAGCAAATACTGCAATTCCATTTGGGAGATGAAAGGAATGACAGAGTCTGTTTATTCCATCAAAACAACAAAAACAGCTTGAATTGGGAATTTCAAACATTCCCAATAAACTGCTGTTGAATAACAAATAGGTCAGTATTATGCAATATATACATACAAACACAAACAGGTTTTTTGGAGTAATAATGATGTGGGAGAAAATTGTGCTTCTTGAGAAAAGTCTGCGGACAGAAATAACAGTAAATGAAATGAATTTCTCTGATGCATTATGTATTATGGTTAAAGTCTTTTTGGACTATAGAAGCACACCAAACTTTTTAAGAATTATTAACAGCTATACAATTAGGTTTGGTTTCTTCTCTAATAAAACCAGCTGCTATAATTTAAAATAATTGAATTGGCTAAGCTAAGATATTGGACCTTTCAACAGAATGCATCTTGATAGGAAAGTCAAATGCTTTGAAAGCAAGTAGGTTATTTCAGTGGCTGTGATGGGAGTAAGAATGAGTTGCTCACAGTTGGCATGTTTCATTGCTTGTTGAATTGCTAATATTTCACCTTACTAAATAACATCACTGATGGTCTGAAGAAGCAAGATTTTTTGGAGGTGGTAAAAATTGCTTATCTTTCAGTATTGTCTGCTTTGTGCATGCTTGGATAGGATGCTCCTGTGGCTAGGTGGCTGTTTTGCAAGTGACTGATGTCTTGTTGAGTTTAGAACATTTATTTGGCTGATAAGATGGAGGATCTGTTTTATCTATGTCTATCTGTTTTCTGCATGATTGGTAGTATTGATGCAGTGGATTGACTGGTTTTCTTTTTGTGGTGCATTATAGTTGAAGTTTGGTTGGCAGAATAGTAAGAAAATGGCTGTTGTTAAACTATGTTGTACACTACCAAGAATAACATTGATTGGGTTGTCTATGGAGACTCTCAGTAATCCAGGTCATAATTATCCCAAAGATTCTTTTTCTGAATGAAGTTCCTTCTTTGTGGATTTTGGGGAGTCCATATATATTTTTCCACAAACAAAAACACAGCTGTGACATAGGTTCACCTGTGTCCCCCATTGTGATCAATCTCTAAATGGAAAAGTTAGAAACCAAAGCCCTAGACTCTTTCACGGGAATTCCACCCACTCACTGATATAAGTATGTGGATGATACTTGGGTCAAGATCAAAACTCCCAGACACAAACTGAGAAACATGGTATATGCAGCACAATGCAGTGAGCTATATGAAGATCAGCACACTTCATAAACACATGGCACAACATAGGAGAACAAACCCATCAGGATAAGATTCATCAGTCCGTCTGCATTTAAAAGACAAAGGCCACTCTTTTGCAGACAGAAAAGTCCACATTTTGGACAGAGAGGATCACTGGTTTGAAAGATGGGCCAAAGAGGCCATATTCCAACACACAGCTATCAATGGATATTTTCAAATAGCAGGGAAGAGCATTTGATGGTATGTAGTGCTAGAGTAGACCAAGCCATTACAATCCAATCCTGTTCTATTTCTGCCACCATCCCATTCTGAGTGCATCACTATTAGCTTGTTAGAGAAGAACAACACAATGAAGAAGAACATGAGAAACTGCTGTGGTCTCAGAAGCAGAGTGGCCATAGCACGTGGCACGTGGTTTTTCTTAAGCTCTTTTTTTCTCAATTTTATGCATGTCTTTAACTATTTACATAGATTAAATTTCTTTCATTTCTAAAGGGATACCCAGAGTGTGTATATTTCCCTCTTCTTTCTCTCTTTGCAAGCTTCAAAGAAGTGAACAGGAATTATATGTATATTAGTGTCCCTGTATTCTGCTTAGGAAGTAACAGTTTGTGGTTTACTTCTAAAGCAATAAATCTGAAATATTTATGAAAGTGCTATTTTCTACTGCAATCTTATTCAAGTTTGGAAACTGTACAAAATGAGAGAAGCAAAACATCTTCATTATGGAGTCACATAATCCATTTATACTCTACGTGAACCAATATTGAAGAGCAAAAGGAGAGATTTTGGATACCTTAGAAGTCATTTTTTTCCTATTTTTGTTTTTAAAGAAATAAATATAATCTTTCTAAAAGGAAGAACTGCGCAAATTTATACAACAGGTCAGAGCCAACTTTTCAGTTTCTAAAATATTCATGAAGCAAACATTTTACACTCAGTGAAAGTGAGAAACATATTCTGTAATGTTTTTCTCAATTCTTAAAAAAAACATATGTATCTTCTTTATCTTTCATCTTTGATCTTTTCTATTTTATATGCTTTGTTAGAGTACTTTGAGATTCAGACTCAGATAGAGACTAGGGAGAAGGCAATTTGTCAAGAGATTTAACTGTTGCCCCATCTTAAAGTTTGAGAGAAGCAGGTTGTTCCAGCCCATTCTAAAAGCTATTTGTAATAAATGAAATTTCATATCTGATGCTGAATTAAACAGAGTACAGTGAGTCTGGACAGCTCTTCTACCCCTGGCAACATGACATTTGCATAATATATAGACTAAGGCCACAAATAATGTATTATGAAATATGAGGATAGGCAGAGACAGACAGAGAACAAAGGACAGACATTTATTTAAATCATGCACCTCACTAAGAAAAGAAAATATAATAACAAGGTTGAAGTGACCCTGGAGGTCTTCTAGTCCAACCCTCTGGTCAAGCAGGAGACCCTATACCCATGGTGGAGAACCTATGGCACATGTGCCAGAGATGGCACGCAGAGCCCTCTCTGTGGGCATGCGAGCCGTCGCCCCAGCTCAGCTCTGCCGCGCATGCCAGCTAATCATCAGATCTCTGTCACTCATGCACAGGGGTTGGGCGCATGTACACATATTGCATTTTGGAGATGCATGCGTGAGCTTTGGGCACTCAGTGCTGAAAAGCCATCACTACCCTAATACCATCCCAGACAAATGGCTTTCTAATCTCTTCTTGAAAAACTTCAGGGATGGAGCACCCACAACGTGGAAGCAAGCTATTTCCCTGATTAATTACTCTCACTGTCACTATCTCTTTCATCAGATTTTGGTTGTGTTGATTTTAAATATTGTAATGTATAAATGTAATGTATAATATTTTAAGAACTAAACCAAATAAAGTGGGGGGGAAATTCTGACAAGTAGCAAGAAGACACATTGACGTGATGGGATTCTGCATAGCGAATATTCCAGCCCTTAACTTTTGTTTTCTATCATATTAAGATTGTCTTCCATTGGGATAGAGTAATCCAACATTTTTAAAAAGTTGCGTTTTCATGTAAATGAGGGCATCAGCCTAGAAAAATATTATAGAAATTATTTTGATTTCTTTCAAAATAACAAAAACTATCCTCATACCATAAATTTCACCAGAATCCTTCAAAGTTCCATTTTATTTGAAAGTTAACTCGCCCATCGATTCTGCTATAATTTATAACATAATATTGCTTAGAGTTGTATTAATTGAAATAAAATACTTTAAGTTTCTGTAATAATTATCACTACAATGGTTAATTAGATGAACCATGTATGGATTTTCTAAATCAAATTCTTTGTGTGAATTTTGTCGAGACCTAATAAACATTCATTCAGTCCCATTCTAAAGATTTATAAAATAGATTTTTCTGAGTGAAAGCTTTTGGCATTTGACCCTAAAGAATAATATTAGAAAGAATTAGAGAGAATGAAAGTCAGAAATACAGATTTAGACATTCTCCATCTAACGTAACTTCTGTATCTTTTGTCAGTACCACTATATTCCATTATCATTACCCTTTACTTATTATTCTGTTTCTGGTTTCTTACCCCTCAACTGTGGAATTGCTAGACTGCTAATTTTTTTAAGGGAACGTCTACATGCTAGACTTCCTAAAATTGTGTTTTATCAGTGATCCTCCATTTATTTTTAAACTGAACAGTATCTGACTGATTTACAAAAGAAAGGGCAATAATGCAATCTCTGCTGCATTATTTCCTTTGTTGGTACACTAGCATTGAACAATGAAAAGAATTAAAGTAATTACATTCAGGGACAACTGCAGGGATCCTTCACTTCCAATATGAATGAATCAAAGCAAGATATGCAGGTAGACTAAGTGCTAAACACACCCCTAAAATGCACAAACTCAAGAGTTTATGAGCTTCTTATTGCCATCTTCCTGGAAATAGCATTCTGTATTGAATAGGCTTCAGGGCTAATCTAGCAGAGCATTCCCATGTTCTTACTAATTACAGATGTTGGTAGATAAGATGAATTTGGATAGGTGGAACATTTTTTCATTGAACTTTAATGCTTCCTAGTTATATGAAAAAATCCATACATGATTTAAAAAAAAACTTTAACAGAAGACACAGTGCTGCATGGAACAACACAGCAAAAATAATAGTTGATCTTCAACTTATACTTTAGAATATATGACTTAAATATATACATCACATGGAGCTTTCAGTTGGTCATGAATTTCCAGGTGGTGTGAATATGGTAGAAGAGCCCATTTGTGTTTCTCTGTGTATGAAAATTTCAGCAAAGTCATATATGCTTTTATAATTAGAAATCAGTAAGAGTATTAACAGTGACTTAATGGCCCTGCTATTGAATTAATGAAGATAATAGTTAGTGGAATATAACACTGAATACATGACATCAAGGACTATAAACACAAATTGCCAAAATTAAGATATTGAATTAAATGCAATTACTTCAAGAAACTAAATTGTTCAAAAACAGTATTTACATTATTGGAATTTAAAGTAGAATTTTATAAGAAGCCTAGTGTCTAGAGATGAGCTGTGAATTGCTTTACTGAAGATTAGCTTTCCACAATCTGATATCTTCCATATGTTGTAGGCTTAGAACTCTGTCTGGAAATCTGGGAATTGTAGTCCCAATACATCTGAAAGGCTGCTGTTGAACTGTGTAATGGCCTATTTGCCTGATCCAATAGATGTCAGAATTTCATCGCCTTCTCTTCTTTTGTCTATTGTTTAAATGCATTACAGTTCAAAATATAGTAAAGCTCAGTGACTTGATAGTGCTGGCAATAATATAGGAAGCAGTAGATGAATTGGTCTGGCATCAGATAAAAATAATGCTAATAACACTCTAGTTTAAGCAATGTGGACTCAATGCAGTAGAAACAAAAATGCAACTGAATGAATCCCATCTGGATGGCCTTATTATCAAAAGGCTTTATTTCACATTCCATTTGCTATGACCGTAATTATAGCACAGTTGTTGCTTTGCAACTCACATCCCTTGAAGCTCTGACACAGGCTATCGGAATGGTTGACCAGCATTTTTGCCAAGACAAAAAGAAAAATATGCATACAAACAAAGCCTCATCATCCGTTAACAATACTTGCAGCCTCATTGATCTTCTCATTTGCAAGCTTTTTAGTTATGTTCATCTGCCAGGCTGTTCATACAAAGCATATGCAATCATTCAGTGTTGTCTTTTGTGAGCCCCTAGAAAAATGGCTTAGGCCAGCCTGGTTTTATTCACATCAGATTATTCATTTCATTCATCTTTTAAAAAGAAAAAAAAATCCCAATCATATCAAGTTCCTTGCCTTAAGGAATATTTCATGTAAATTGAAACAAGCCAACCATCCTTCAGCCACGGGCTCAGATTATTTTAAATGCTGTATTTTTTTTTTAAAAAACCTGTTCTTAGGAAAATGTGCTTTAGCATATATAGTTATGTTATTGTCTTATAATGCACTTTGAATGTCTTATAATGCACTGGTCACTCTAGGCCTTCTGTCAATTTCTTCCATTTGAGTCAGAATGGTGGTTGAATTAATTCAGAAAATGTTAAAAGCCATTAGTTGTAAAATTAATTTTGTACTCCCATACTTATAAGTAAAGTTTGGGTGCAATCAATGATTTATTCTATTACTTTATGTCTTCAAAGGGACATGGTGGCTCTGTGGTTAAAATGGAGGCTTGATGATTGTCAAATCTGAGTTTGAGACCTGGGTACTGTGTGACAAGGTGAACTGAACTCCCACCACTTGGTCCAGCTCCTGCCCACCTAGGAGTTCAAAAGCATGTAAAAATGTGAATAAATAAATAGGTACCATTCTTTCCACACAGATACGAAAGAGAAGAGACCTCATTGGGCATCCCCCAGGTAACAATGACATCATTGGCTTATACCTGTCAACCCAGAAGCACCTTGGGGGCTGTTTCCAGATCCCATCAGCTGCCAAATATCTCCTGTCTTTGTTTCTGTAGGCTCCCTGCTTTCTGTAGATCACTATATGTTAAATAAATAATCTATGTCTACGGTCTCTGTTGTAATCAATAGTGTTTGGAAACAGCATAATAAGATTCAGTAAAACTTATATGTTCCTGAAGTATTAAAGTCAGGTAACATTACTTACTGATGTTATAACTCAGGAAGAATTGTTTTATTTTATTATGCAGTAAGGTAAACAAATGTGAACCTAATGCAAAATGGGCAGCCTGACATCATTTTTAACTCACCTGAAACAGGATGGATCATAACCTAAATTCAAACTTCTCAATATTTTATTTGTTATACATAGGTTTTTTTAAAGTTTGGTCATATTGCAAATGACACAATGCTATGCACCAAAATAAATAAACAAATAATATATTTTGGCATTTTCTTAGGCAACCTACATTAAAAGACAAAAAGAAGAAATATTGGATTTGGTGATTAGGCCATGATCACCATGGTCTTTGGGATAAGTAAATCATGAGGGGTGGGGGGAGGAGACAGAGATGTCTATATGCTTTCACTTACAAGCAGCCCAAAAAGATCAAGGATGGGATGAATACATGCAGGTCTCATTCAAACTGCAGTCTCTAAAAATTTCTGAGAATTCTAAAAATGCTGAAGAAATGGTGTCTGTTGATTTTAGACTAAGAAAATTCAATTACAAATTATGAGACCTGTTACTAAGAGAAAACAATGTGAGGGCTAGTTTAGAAGACAACGGGTTCACTGTTGTCTGAAGGGGCATCCAGCTGTAGTTGAAGGAGAAGAATGTCATTCTTTCCTCCCTCTTTCTGCAACCAGTAGCTTGTTTCACTTCTCTTTAGAAACCCTGGAGGCAGTTTGTGGAAATATCATGAACTGAGTCTCAGCAGTTGGCTGCCTGGGAGAAGGGGAATAAAAATGATGTGCTGATGGCTGGCCCACAGTTACTTTACCATTAGAGTAAAGGAGAAAGGGAGAAAACCAGTCCTGAGCAAGACAGGTGGTTTTGGTTTCCTGTAGCTTTTAATGTTAAAACTGGATATCCTTAACAGAGGATGAGTCAGAACAGTTTACAAGTTCTGGCCAGGTCAGACAGTCTTACATAGATCTAATTAATAGAGGAGAATACATCATGCCATTAATCTGGCATATCGAAGAGCTGGGGGATGGGTTGCCATTATCTTTTGTTGTCACTGGGCAATGAAAATATTCCCCCTTAGTAAGTGGGGTGCCACTTCATTTCTGATGAAAGATCTGTGCGGAAAGCTGGTGGTTTTTATTTATCCTTTGAAATTAGAAATTAAGAATAAGAAATTAAATTTTCTTGAGATGATGATACTTGATGATGCTTGATGATGATGGTGACAATGATGATGATGATGGTTTCTGTGCAAACCCTTAAGGGATTCTTGGAGTCATTTGAAGTGCCTCTAGGAAACAATGTGGAGTTTGGCTTTAGAAAGCAGAGCAATCGGTCATGCTGCTTTGCTTGGTAACAGAGGCTCCAGCACAGTTCTTAATTGAAAATGAAGCAGTGCACCTCCATGTGGCAAAGAACCTTGTCAAAAAAAATTGCTATTCTTCTACACTTTCCTAATTATTGTGCCATACTTTCATTTAAAGTTCAATTCTCCTTGGGCATTCATCTGAGCATGTGAAAGGACTAAATGGAATAGGGAATGGGATTACATTTCTAGCCTGAGGTCTAAAGATGAATTCTACTAATGCTGGTTTGAATTTAAATACAGCTATCTGCAAGATTTAGAGTTCTAATCAAATAAATTTGCAAGTCACAAAAACAACTGTGTTGCCACCGAGGGGTAGGAGGGTGCAGGGTTGTTATTTTACTATTTATTATTTTTATTTCTTTTATATTGTGTTTTTATTTCCTGTAAGCCACCTTATGTCATCATGATTGAGTAAGCAGAAATATAAATTTTCCAAATAATAATAAGTATAGTCACAATCATGCAGATATGGGAACAGTTTACCTTTTTCACTCTAGAGGGATTTATGGAGATGAAAGAAAATGGGAGATGGACTAAAAGTTTAGTCTCATTTTCTAAGTATCTGAAAAAGGTTATGGATTATGGGATAGACAAGCTACCACAAGAAAAATCCTGTTAAAATTGCTAAATCAGCTATTAACTGTACAGTGCATTCAGCAAGTATTCAATACTCCTTCACTATTGTCAATTTTGTTATTCTGCAGCTGATTCTATTCTTGTTGAAAATCATTTTTATCTCGTTAATCTACACTCAGTATCCAATAATCACAAAGTGAAAACATAATTTTAGAAATGTCTGTAAATTTATTAAAAATAAAAAAATGAAATATCACATTGGTATTCAGATCCTTCATTCAGTTACTTTGTTGAAGCACCTTTGGCAGCAATTACAGCCTTGAGTCTTTGCGGGTATGACATGACAAGCTTTGCACACCTAGATTGGGGAATTTTCTGCCATTTTTCCTTGCAAATCCCCTCAAGCTCAGCCATTCAGTTGGTCCATTCAGTTTTCCCTCAGCCCCGACCAGTCTCCCAGTCCCTGCTGCTGAAAAACACCCCTACAGCATGATGCTGCCACCATCATGCTTCACTGTTGGGATGGTATTGGGCAGGTGATGAGTGATCCCTGGGTTTTACCAGATGTAATGTTTAGAATTGAGGCCAAACAGTTCAATCTTGGTTTCATCAGACCAGAGAATCTTGTTCTTCACAGTCTGAGAATCCTTCAGGTTCTTTTTTACAACATCCAAGAGGGCTTTCATGTTTTTTGCATTGAGGAGAGGTGTCTATCTATTCACTCTATCATAAAACCCACATCAATGGAGGGCTGCAGTGATGGGTCTCTTCTGGAACTCTATCCCATCTCCACACAGGACATCCGGAGTTCAGTTAGAATGACCATTGGGTTCTTGGTCACATCTCTTATTAAAGCCTTTCTCCCCCGATCAGGGGTGGGTTCCTCCCGGTTCACTGGTTATGTGTTTTGTGGGTGCGCTTGGCGAACGCGGATAGGCTCCACTGCGCAGCTGTTGTGTCAGAGTGCTTGCAGAACACCATGAAGATTTGTAAGTCAATCGCACGCAGTGCACATTTGACTGGCGTTTGCCAAGCGTGCCCACTAAGTGCATAACCAGCAAACTGGGAGGAACCCACCCTTGCCCCCGATGGTTCAGTTTGATCAGCCAATCAGCTCTTGCAAGAATCCTGGTTGTGTCAAATGTCTTCTATTTCAGAATTATGGAAGCCACTGTGCTCTTATGAACTTTTAGTACAGCAGAAATTTTATTGTAATCTTCCCCAGATCTGTGCTTTGCAATAATTCTGTCTCTGACCTCTGCAGGCAGTTTTTTTAAATCTCATGGCTTTGATCTGCTACAGTATGCATTATCAGCTGTGTGGCCTTCTATTGAGAGATGTGTGCCTTTCCAAATCATGTCCAAACAAGGCCAACCCCAACCAAGGTGTAAAAACATGTCACCTGAGCTAAATTTTACTTTGTTATTATGGAATACTGAGTATAGATTAATGAGAAAAAAATGGATTTGAACAACTTAAGAATCAAGTTGCAGCATAACAAAACTGACAAAGATGAAGGAGGTCTGAATACTTTCAGAATGCACTGTAAATCTCTGCATAAAGGTAGCACGTTTACTCAAGTTATAATTTTTTATGCATAGTCCTGTTTACATTCCAGAAATATTCTGAATATTTTTGTCCATATCTATTTCACTCAGAGGCTTTCTCAGACACTTACTTCACTTCGGGAGGACTCCAACTAAGTAAATGTAGTTGCATTAGTCCACTTTCTAACATTTGGGGGTCTTTGTGACACAACTATCATCACAGGGGGACTATAGTGCATCAAAGATGTGTCATTGTGAGGACTTGACTACATTAGAAGGCACCAGATAAAAAGAAGATGCAATAGAATTGCTCAATACTTTCCACATGAATTGTCAGCAAAAATACATAAGATACAATGGTCGTTGCCCAATGTGGCTTAGTGATGAAGTAAGACTCTTGTAACAATAAACTATACATTTATTTATTTATACATGCATGCATACATACATACATACATACATACATACATACATGTTTTCATAGATTTTCACGGGTATAGGTATGAAAGTCTTGGTGTATTCGGGTCTTTTTCCATGTAGGATTGAGGGTATCTTGGCAACGTTTCGATGAGGTCCCACTCGTCATCTTCAGACTCCCACCTATCAGACATCTGGAAACTAGCCCTAATCAACAAATGTGTCTCAGCCATGAAAATTGACACCGGACCCAGCATAACACACGATGCCACCACCAATCAACCACACCAGAGTCAAACCCAAACCCATCCCAAAGATGAAATGCAACCACCATCCAGAAACCAGATCACGGCCACATCACCAGCTGCTGCATCCCACTCCAATCCTCACACAAAGCAAACTGACACACGCCATGAATACATGTCAAGACCTCATACTTGGAGCCAAACTTGGGGCATTACAACACAGCCATCTGCTCAGGACATTACATCACAGAACTCAGGATGTTACAACACTAAAGCTCAGGATGTTACA
>JANHGC010003753.1:19789-30429 GCA_027560395.1 Boaedon fuliginosus | reverse complement strand
ATAGAATACTACTGATGAGAATCATCAAATATTGATCTTTATTTTTCTTTTTGTGCCAGGGAAGAGTCTGTGTTGATTTGTGTTACCAGTTTAACAGATGGAGAAAATTAGGAGATATTATGACAGAGACAGAGATATTGCAGTGAAACTAAAACAGTAGATTTTTTATATATATATATACGAATCACCTCCTCTCTTTTTCTAAAAAATATTTTGTCTGAATTTCTAATGCAAAAAGGTTCCAAGATTTATTTCAGTTTCCTCCACTTCCTCCAAGATAGAAGTGTAGGTGTCAATCATTTGTTGTGTGCAACCAGGGGCGAATATAGAATTTTCGGTTGACAAGAACAATTTTATACATAAGACTTTCTTTCTGCCCACTCCTGGATCAAGTATAAGAAGAATGGAAAAATACTGTAGAACAGGAATGTCAAACTTTATTTCATTGAAGGCTACATCAGGGTTGTGTTTACTTCAGGGAGGCTAGGGAGGCGTGGCCAGTTTGATATCGTGTTGGAGGCACCTGTGGCACAAGCTCTCTGCCAGGGAAAATGGGCTCCTCAGTTCCATTTTCAGCCACAATGGCCTCCTGCAGCTCTGCCAGCAAAAATGGAACCCCACTGAACTCTGTTTTTGCTGGCAGAGGCACCAGGGACCAGACCTTCACTGTTTCCAAAGTGGCCCCGTGGGCCAAATCCCATGGGCCGGACCCAGTCTGTGGGCTTTGAGTTTTACACCCCTGCTGTAGAGTTTCAGTAATTCCTTTGTAGCTCTTTGGACTCTTTTTTTTTTTCTTTTATGGCCCTGTAGTCCCTTAATTTGGGATAGAGTCAGGGCAACTGGATGGAGCTGAGCATTTACTGGCCAGATGCCTTTCCTGATGCCTATGCAGAGTTCACAGCAATTTTTTCTTTCCATCCTACAAGAGAAGCATCTGCCACTACCTAGGATTGAACCTTCTGAGAGGGAGGCGAGCATCTTCACCACAAGGCTACCATATCAGTCTTTGACTTCCTTGTTTGACTGAAAGTATTCAATAACATGGCTCAAAGTTGTACCCCTCTCTGTCTTACCCATTTTGAAATTATAAAATTTCATGGATTAGAAAGAGGCCAAGGAAATCCCCATATAATGAATATTCTATAGCTGTGTGGCAAATAGAACTCATATTCACTTTAAGGTTCAGTGAGCTTTCTATTTAGAGACAGCAATACTTTAAATAGAATTTATGTCTTGACTGAAAGATTGTGTAACACTATTGCATAGACATGCAATTCATATCAAAATAAGATGCTTATCTGCTCTACTCTGATGGTTCAGAACATAATTTGATGTACTTTACTATCTTTCTGGGACCTTTTAATAATTCAAAAAAAGAAAAAAAGAAAAATTCATTCACACTTCTCTTTTCTACAATGGCACAAATAAGAAAATGGTTGGTCTTGCCATGCAAAAAATAAGGAAACAGTAGAAAAGGGGAGTGTTTACATTTGTTATGTGGGTGACAAATCATTGTAGAATGTTTTTACCTTGTGAGGTTCAGATAAATAGCTTTGCCTTGTGTTCCTTCACTAGGCTATTTCTCTTTCCATTGTTGTGAAGTTTGCAGTGCTTATGAATTGGTTTCACTAAGAACTTACAGTGAATAACAGTCTGCCTACATCATAGGACAAGATAGGATATGTTACACAGTTTACTTCTTGTCTCATTTGCAAGTTCATGGAGTAACCCCATTCAATCCTGATGATTTTCACATCATGCACGTTCAGATCTATCAGTGCATTGCTTTCATTTTATCCTTGGAAATGTCCCTCTATATCTCAATACAGCTGTTCCAGGGATAAAATGAGCCATGCAAATGATAATAGAACCAGATCCACTGTGAGATTAAAATTCAATTAAGTTTTTTAAAAGTTTCTTTAATGTAAGCTATTGTCATCAGTATCTTAACACAATATTCATCAAAAGATAGTACTGGACATATTAATGGACAACATTAGAGACCATATACTATCAAGTGGATAAGAAATTTGCGTTATATAACGATAATGGGGAGGTGGACTGGAACTCTGGTCTGTAATGTGAGAGTGAATGAAATTTACAAGTATGCAAGTGTGGCCCTATTTTCATTGATGAAGAGTTGGATGAAGTGCAAACTCAAAAGATAGATTATGGTATTGCTGTTAATATGCAATTTAATGAGGTAGCTCCACTATCTATGGAGAGAGTACCTCCTTCAGACCTCTCTTACTATCTCCCTTCATTCATTCATTCACAAAGTTGCAGCAGATGAAAAGTATGGTGATAGTACTGTCCCTACTGAACAACTGTCAGTTTTTAATTGAACTTCATTGCTTTCGGACAGCTATTGTAGGAATTTTGTAAATAAGAAATAGAAATGTGCTTTTTGTAGGGAGGGCTGGCAACTGGGATAAATAAAATAAAGCAAATTAACCATTTCATTTTTAAAATATATATATATAGTAACTCAGTTCAACTTATCACTGTGAAAAATTTCAGGACACCTTCACAGGAAGTTTGGAAAACATTCCTTGTTGGAAGAACACAGTATTGACCCTGCAAAGGCCCAACAGTGCAATTGATACAGAACTCAAATCACAATCAGGCAGAGTATTCAATTACTGGGAAAGCAGAAGCAAAGTCCTGGGCTAGCAAAAGGGAAAAGCAAAGGCACTTTGGATTGCTGTGTGCTAGGCAGACTCCTGTGGTGCATACTTACATGCTTGCCTAAACAAAGAAGTTTTTGTCTCTATAGCATCTTGAATGCATGCAAATGTACTAGGTTCCCTTCTGGGCAGTAAAATAATTCTCCCGGTTTAGAGGAATTGAAGCCCCACTTTATAAAACATTATTGCAGACTGTGATCAACTGAGTGACAGTTTTCACCTGAGGCACTGCAGGAAGCAGTATACTGATGAGGGTTTAAGGAGATGTAGCTCCACACTCAAGGGTGGCATCTTTCTGGCTGCATTGTGCTAAATCAAATCCTGACCATGTGATGCTGCAGATAGTTTCTTCAAAACAATTTGGCAGAGGATGAATCTGTTTTCTAATATCACACTGACTCACAATATGGGTTTGATAGTGCAGTTAGGCATTGTTCAAAGTTTGATTCAATAGTCTTCTAATATACTTCCTTTCTTAAGTTCAAGGAAAAACCATCTAATGTCCTCCAGATGTTTTAGATTTTGCTTTCTATGCACTCCAGGAAACATGACCAATGGTGACTGATTATGTAGTTAAAACCATCTGAGAGACCAGGTTCCCGATACTATTTTATATAACAATATGTACTCTTTCAGTTATTTTAAAAAGTGCAAATCCAGACATAACAGAGCCCTCCAATTCATCTGGTTTAGAGGGGCTGTAAACATTTTTCTCCAAGAGCTATTTCTACAGCATCATTAATTCTGAGGAAATCCAGTTTGATGTAGTGGCTAAGGTGCTAGCCTAGAAATTAGGAGACCGTGAGTTTTAGGCCTCCCTTAAGGATGAAGGCTGGCAGGGTGATTTTGGACCAGTCAATTTCTCTCAGCCCACCCACCCCAAGGCTTGTTGCTGTGGGGAAAACAGGAGTCAGGAATATTAAGTATGCTTACTGCCATCAATTGACCAGTTAATCATTTATTAACAGTTATTGTTATTATTTAACTTGATAATAGATCTTATCATACCTTACAGAGGATAAGGAAAATATGCAAGAACTATATTTTCAGCAAAAAGGGCTGAAACTGTCCAAACAATAAGATAACACTCAGAAGTGACTCAGGCAAACACCTCCCTAATTCCTAGGAATATAAAAAGTAGAAAGAGGTGTAGCAGAATCAGGCTTGCAAGTTTCTATTATATCTAATAGTAGAAGTAGTTTTAGTCTTCCTGTGGAATAATTTCTTGGTCTGGTGTACCAGTAGAGCTGACCCTCTTAATTTAACCACAATATTTGATTGCCAATGTCTTTTGTTGATGATGTACTGGAGAAAATGTAATTTTTCTGCCCTGCAAAAAGTTTGTAGATCTATTTTCTAACTTCTGTAATGCTTAAATCTAGGTATTTTCAATTTAGCTATATTAGGATTAGATCCATAGATCATTTTATAGAAAAATTAATTTGCATTTTGTTAATGGAATCACTTTCAGTGCAGTTTCCATCTAACCTGCCAGAACTGGAACCTGTCACTGTGAATCCATGAACCATTGATCTGACTGAAAATGTAGCTAGGTGCCTGTTTCTCCTGGCTTTCTGTCTCTATCAAAATAGGAAATCATTTTATTCCTAAAGAAGCCACTCTTTGTCAGACCACACAGAATGGAGATATCAAATGACTCCTTTTATGGATCCATTTACTTTTACAAAGTTTTTAAGAGACCAGAAGGCAGCTCAATCAATTGTTCATTTGGATTCACTACTTCTAGTGTTAGAATATTTGAGGATCGATAGATCAGGAGATGCTCCCTTATGCCCCCCAAAATAGATGCCAGGCAGATGTTCAAAATAGGTACATTTTATTTAGAATAAAAGTGTAAAGAAAAAGGATAAATGTAGGCCTTGGTGATAGTGATGGAGGAACTTGCAAGCCAGCAAGTCCTCCTACCTCCAAGAACATGGCTCAAAAACAAAGAAAAAGTACATGTGCTCGACCTTTTATACCCACCCAGAAACCTCTCCTTCCTCCATTAAGGTGTGGGGTTGCAAAATTTTCTTTGGCTCTCTTTCTCTCTCTCTGTCGCCATCTGGTGGCAGAACAGATGACTCTGTATTGTATGGGAAAATCTCAACAGCTAGATATGGATGCTAATTGTAATATTGTTTGAGAGAAACACAGTCATTTCTTTTCTTTATTTTTGCTTCTCTTTCAGAAAAAAAGAATTTGCAGAGACGAATGTTTGGCATTTTGCTGTCACAACAGAAAAGTGCTGTACTACACAAGAAATCCTTGGACTAAAATCCCAGCAAAGGCAAATATTTAAATTGGAGGTTCCCATATTTCCAGTGATTGAAAACGAAGAATAATGATCTGTTATTACAAATCAAGTCCAACAAGAAGAGGATATTTTAAATGAATGCACCACTTTTGGAAAGAACAACATGAAGAACAGAATGGAGGCATGGGAAGACAAAGTACTACATGGCCAGTATGTTTAAAAAAATAACAGGGAAAGCAGATATCAACAAGACTTGGCAATGGCTAAAAGCAGGAAAGTTGAAGAAAGAGACCAGAGGACTAATTCTGGCTGCACAAGACTAAGTCTTAAGGACAAGTGCATACAAAGCCAGAATTGAGAATACAGCAACAGACTGTAAGTCTGCCTATGCAAAGAATAAATAAATAAATAAACTGATTTCCCAGATTGATTAAAAACAATGGCATGACAAAATAGCAACAATTGTGCATTGGAAGATCTGAAAGAAGTATCTTTAGCCTGCAAGCAAAAACCTGTGGGACCATAAAATAGAGAAAGTCATAGAAAATGAAGAAGTTAAATTCTTCTGGGACTTTAGAATTCAGACAGGCAACTGCCACAAAACACCCTGACTTAACAACTGTCGATAAGAAATACAAAAAAGTCTGGATAGTTGATGTGGCAGTGCCTGGAGACAGCAGAGTAGAAGAGAAAGAATAGGAGAAGATAACAAAATACAAAGACCTACAAATAGAAATGGAATGACTGTGGCAAAGGCAAGCAAGGGTACCAATAGTAATAGGTGCCCTGAATGCAATCCCAAAACCACAGGAGCACCACTTGAACACCATTGGCATTGGCAAATTTGCCATCAGTCGATTGCAAAAGGCAGCTTTACTAGGAACAGCTTCAATCCTCGACGATATCTTTAACACCTTCCAAAATCCAGATGTGCCTATCCTTGGTAAGGACTCAATAGATAGACAAAAAGGCCAAACCCAGTCTGAACATCAGGTTGACTGTGATGATCAATAGTAAAATAATAATAATTAAGGCATGGATCAGGGCTGCGAACATCTGTCTTTAGAAAAGAGTGGACCACAACTAAGATAGTGATAGAAAACACATGCTGTACCCCCCATTATCTCTATTCATTGTTATGCTAGCTTGAGGTGAGTGGAATGGAAATCTATCAACATCTGGAAGGTGACAGGTTTCCCTGTCTTATATTATAACAAAAGTCATCAGGTTCAGAAATACACCTCTTTCAGTGGGAGAGAAGAAAAATCACACATCAACTTCCATCTGTGAACATTATGCATCTGGCCATGGTTTACAGAAACTGGCTCAGCTTTCAAGCTTAGAAAACTTGGAAACAGTACTTTTGCTCTTTATTATACAATATCTGAAAACAATCGTGTTGTGATGGTTTGCAGTCATGGAACAAAGCCAGATTTTATCTAAAAAGCGGATGATGGATTGGCAGTAGGGCTAGAATTGCTAGTAGACTCAGCAAGTAAATCTTCACATGACCCATAATGATGTGATTGTTGACCCATATGAGCTGCAGCTATTAAATTGTAATCTAAATATTTATCTCACTTTACTGTTTATCTTTATCTATTCTATGCTTGATTACAGTATTGCTTATATAATATAAAACAGGCCACATAAATAAATTCATAAATAACTATAGGATGAGAAGCAATGAGCTGTGTTAGTAACCTCTCTGCAATACTATCAGCCTTCATTTCACTAGCAGCGGGTGCACAATGATATATTTGTACGTTTATTTCTCTGACTTGTGACATTCCCAGAATCAAAGATATACATGTCTTCCCAACTGTGCTTCTCTAAAAAGCTGGCAAAGATACACATTCTGTTGATCAACTGTTGTGTTAAGCATTTGCTCACTTCTGTGGAAATTAGTTGAACTTAGTCATGGGTTCTTCCTCTTTACAAACATTGCTCATCATTCATAGATCTACTGAAGCAAGGCAGCAACTGTATGCTTTGCTTAAGCTATAAAACAGCCATTAATTGAGTTTAATATCCCAGCAAAACAATTATTAAGATGGCTTTTTCTTTGGTATAAAAGTAGTCCAACATAATTCCTACATACCATAAACTAGGATAGAGAATAGGCATTAAGCTTCTAAATCCCTACAACAAGAAGGAGACATAATGACCAAATGATAATAGGAGGGAACAACTCAATGCATTGTGCCTTTGCATTTACTATTTCACTTTGTGCAAGTATATTCAATAGCAATTCAGCACTGAGGGAAGCCTTCCAGCTTCATCCCACTACAATTAAAGGACTGAAACCTTTGGAAATGTAAGGATGGAAGAACATACAGAAAGGCAAACACAGTCTATGTCAAGACTAAAATAGGGAGAGAATATATTGGATCTTTCTAACCTCATTGATTCAATGTCTTCTAAAGCTTTTCCTTGTATTTCCCATACAAAGACATGCATGTCAATTGTGAGTAGGACATTAAATGCCATATTCAGTTTAGCATTTTGTGCGTTATTTGTTTACATGTCTCCCATCTCTCCTCCATCCATTAATGACAAAATACAAGCTCTGATATTTAGACAAAGAATACACCATAACTTCCCACAACAGCCATGAAAATGTGATACAGAATGATGGACACTAACTATGCCCAGTTAGATCTCACAGAGTTGGGCTTCTACAGGTCCCATCAGCTAAACAATGTCGGCTGGCGGGTCCCCGGTCAAAGGCGTTCTCTGTGGTGACACCAGCCCTATGTAACCAGCTACCTGTGGAAATCCCGAGTCTGTTGGCCTTCCGCAGAGCCACAAAGACCTGGCAGGCATGGAACTGATGACCCCCCAGAAGAATGTGTGGTGTATGACTGGAGTGAATTGCTCTGTATTGTTATTTTATTGTTTTTTTACAATGTTTTATTATTTGTGTTTTAACCTTGTTGTAAGTCGCCTCGGGTTCCAATTGACTGGGGAAGAAAGGTGGGGTATAAATTTAATTAATTAAATAAATAAATATTGAATACAATGAAACAAATAAAAATAAATCTTTATGGAAAGTTCCATGCATCTTAGTTACAGCCAAACATTTGGCATGCCATATAAAAGGAAGTGCCATGTACATAAGTCATATAGGGCTCATATCTTGTCTTAAGAGAAATAGGCTGAGGGCCCAGTATTAGATGATAGCCAAGAGTTGGATTTTCTTTCCCCTTCCTGGTTTTGAGAAGACAAGGTATGCATTGTCTTATCAAATATAGGGAGATCATAATCTGACAATTTACAAATCACAGCTCTTTCTTGCAGTCCCTGAAATCATGGTACCAAAATATTTTTTTTTATTTAGTGGAAAGGGAATAATTATAAATTGTTCTTTTTTGATACAACAATTAATTATCTACAACTACAAATAAAAATCAAAGAACAAAACTTGTGAATACAAAATATAAAAATCTGTTTAAACAAATGTGAGCATAAAGAAGAGGAAATAAAGATAAAACAAAAAAGGAAACAGAAGACACATGAATTATTCTATTTTTCTATTACAAAGCTAATATAAGAATTATATACGCAGCAGTGCAGCACTGATGAAAATTGGGTAATGAAATGTATGCAACAAAACAAAAAACTCAGAGAGAACCCCTCAATTATGCTGACTCTGTAACTACTTGGGGAGTATTGTAAAGCTCTGATAAGCAGTATATAAAATCTGAGTGCTATTGCTATCTATGTTGTAAGCCACCTAGAGTCTTTTGGGAGTTAATAAATAATAAATTATAAATTATATCTATATAAATAAAATATATCTGCAGCTTAATTTTTAAAGAATAAATTAACTCTCATCCAAATGAAATTTTATTGTCTGATTTTTTTTTCTGAAAAAGACTCACCCCAAAGGCTCCTTAGCAACATAGTTCTGCAAAATATGGGCTCCCTTTTTCAAAATGTACCGTTCAATGTATTGTCGTAAGTTCTTTTCCACCACTTGTACTTCCAGGAAAGAAATGGTGAAGTGAAGACAGCTCTGCTAAAATTGGAACCAACAGCCACAGCAGAATGAAGAGCCAGTGAGAAGTCCTCTTCAGGAAAGGAGAAGACTTCAAATCACCCACAGGTGCTCCAGATATTGCTCCATGCAAGAAGACCACAAGACATTGTTCTACTTTGGGTTTAGGGCTCTGGGAGATGAAGGACTAAATAGCCAAAGGGTGATTAGAACTCTGATTTTGCAAAATGAGAAACTGACTAGGGGTCCAGATAGATTTGTTGGAATTTTTCCATGCAACATAGATAGCACCCCATACTACATGGTGTACGGACAGAAACCTAACCTCAAACACCTGCGCACATTTGGCTCTAGCGCATGGGTGAACGTCCCCAAACACCTAAGGACAAAAGGGAGAAATACCTCCAAGAAAATGAGGTTCATTGGCTATGCTCCAGGGTCCAAGGCCTACAAGTTCGTGGACTCAAACAATCTAGTGGTGATATCCAGGTTGGCCAACTTTGAGGAGAGCTCCAACTGGTCCAAGGTTCACTCAAACGAACCAGGATATCCTCCCACCAACGAGAGCACCCCCACACCTGAGGTCCCCGAGGAAGAAGCCAACCCAGAGGGACCACCCAACCAGGGAGAGAGCCCAGCAGAGGAAGGAACGACAGGAGAGGACGTGGCCCTACCTGAACCAGATGACCAGGGGGACATCAGCCTGGGTGAGCTTACACCTCCTTCTTCCCCACAGCGACCAGTGATGCCCAAGGTCTGGGGCAGAGGGAACCTCCAAAGGAAGAAAAAGGGGGCCCCTCCTGATGTTGGGACATCCGATGAATCCTCCCGAGATGATGAGGAAGAAGGATGGCAGGAGGTGAGAAGGTCCAAAAGGTCCACGAAAGTGAAACCACCCAAGCGCATGGAGGTGGGGTTTGTGGGCACAGTTAGCGCAACTCTGGTGGAGCCCAGAACCTTCGAGGATGTTCTTCAACTCCCAGATGGGGAACAGCGCAGGTGGAAGGCGGCCATGGAGAGCAAAATGGCCAACTTAAGGAAGCTCAACGTCTTCATCCCGGCAGAGGTACCTGAAGGGAAAAGGACAATTGGTACAAGGTGGGTCTTCAAGGCCAAACCTCTCACTGATGGCAGATACCTGTACAAGGCCAGGCTGGTGGCGCAATGTTATGCCCAGAGGTATGGAGAAGACTATCTGGAGACCTCCCCCACCGTTTGTGCGAAGAGTGTGAAGGCAGCACTTGTCACAGCTGCAGTCCTGGGAGAAGAGGTTTTTCAATTCGATGTGCAGACCGCATACCTGCATGCCACTCTCCAGGAGAAGATATATGTGAAAGGTGCACCAGAATTCCAAGAAGAAGAAGGGCACACGTGGCTCTTAAAGAAAAGTTTATATGGCTTGAAACAATCAGGAAGGGAGTGGTACAAGTGGCTCTTAAAATTTTTAAATTCACTAGGCTTTGTTACCTCTCCAGCTGATAGGTGTGTCCTGACACGGGAATGCTCTGGGGGTTTAGAAAAGGTCCTGGTTTATGTGAATGACCTGCTTTATATTGGGCCAAGCAGGGAAGGGTGTGGCAAGTTTGCGGAGAGCTTACAAGAGAAATTTACTCTGAAGCCCCTTGGCCAAATTGACAGGTACCTAGGGGTGCAGGTGTACGCAACCGAGAGGGGGTTCGCACTGTCGCAAAGGGGA
>JANHGC010003753.1:2515-15647 GCA_027560395.1 Boaedon fuliginosus | reverse complement strand
TTTGATCCTTACTTTCTATTCCTATTGCTCAAATATTTTCCCCCAAAAGCTCATCAAATAGACATTTAAAAACCAGTTTAAATCAAAGCCACATTAATTAGTCGGCTTTGATTTGTATTATTCTTGTTATGGTTACTGTGACTAATATTTCTAATTTGCACAACATTCAAGTTCTTTTAATGGATTAATACATTATTTAAAACATGTTTTATTTATTTATTGTGCTTTTGAGTCAGCATTGACTTCTGGGGAGTGTCTCGACTGCTCATGTCTTGCCTTGCCCAGTTCACATGAGAAGCCTTCTCAATGGACGGCCTCGGCTTGGAGCTCCCACCTAGCAAATATAGCTGTTAATATTTTGAACAGCTTGGTCAAGTCATCTGCTAGAGTCTTTTCTGGAATATATCCAACAAATCTTTTCCTTCCCAGTTTAGTTGGGGAGGTGTGGCTACTGAAAAATTGTATTTTGTCTACTTAGCTTTTTTACAATGAACAAATTATTACAATTATTGTTGTTGCTATTGTTATTCCATGGATCATGCCCAGGATAAAAAAAGCTGAGGAAGCCATCACTTTTTTAGAAACAGACATGGAAACAGTTAAAAAAAGACAGGAGGAAGAGAGTGAAACAGCATCTTCAGAGGAGGAATTTCTGAAAAAACTGGTAGGCAGTAATAAAAATAAATACTCCTGATTAATTTTCCACACAAAACATGGCATCCTAAAAATAAGAACCATAAATTTGATGGCTAAATCACCAGTAACTGGTGGCATGATTTGAATGTATTTAAAGCAATACCTGACAGACCTACAGTACATTTAGTCAAATAAGTAAAAAAAAAAATCACTGATTTGTGAAAGCTCAGCTTAAAATTAACCTCACCACTTTTAAGATCTCAAGAGACAAGATAAAACTGAGCTTCTCAGGGATTGGAAAGCAAGGAGGGTTAGGCCTAGATGAACAGAATGCGGCAGGAATTTCCAGGAGTGCAGGCTTTTTGGAATTTAAAAAAAAAATCCCAGAAGGCATAATTTGCAAACAATTTAGTGGCTGCCCAGAAAATGGCATGCACCTATTGTGAATCACTTGGAATCAGGTTTGATTTGCAAGGGTATTTACCTTTTCTTAGTTCAGGACTTATTCACTTGACTCCCTCAATGATTGTGGCACATCATTACTTAGACAAGTAGCCCAGCTGCTCAGTACTTATAACTCAGAAGGTGTGTGCTGACTGTTCTCCAAGCAATCCTCTGAGCCTCTGTCAGTTATCAATCGCTATTTGCCCTTTTGGGCAATGCCACAAAGCAGGATAAAGAAGGAATCTCAATGACAAAGCTTTCTTTATTTATTTTAATCCCCCAACAGGGTTTCCCCTTACCATTGAGCAAAGTGAGAGTTATCTCCTGTGACATTTGCTAGTAGTGGAATGGCAATTCCCTGGACTCTTCCTTCAGTGTCTTCCTCAGTTGGAACATTCCCATTCTGGTCTGCCCAGAGACCTGTGATCAGGGTTTACCCCAGGGGTTCCCAACCCCCAGGCCAGGCAAGCAGCAGGAGAGTGCTCATGAGCAGCTCCATTTACACAACTGGTGGACACTCACATGTGCACGAGAGTATCACTAGTCTACCCCATCATGCCACATAGGGATTTTATCCTTTCCCACAGGCCGAAAAATCATTCATTTGGGTAGCTCTGCTACTCACATCACCAATTTAGGCATGCTGTTACTTCCATACCAGAGTAGTACTCCCAAATGTAGCAATAACACTTAGACTTATATACCACTTCACAGTGCTTTTACAGCCCTAAGCGGTTTAAAGAGTCAACGTATTGCCCCCAACAATCTGAGTCCTCATTTTACAGACCTCAAAAAGATGGAAGGCTGAGTCAACCTTGAGCCTAGTGAGATTTAATCTGCCAAACTGCTGGCAGGCAGTCATCAGCAGAAGTAGCCTTCAGTACTGCATTCTAACCACTGCACCACCACAGCTCTTATCAAATGTAGCTCTGGATCCCACCGCTGGAACAGTAGAAGAGGCTTGAATGAATTTCAGGAATGAATTTCTTTATGAACAAAAAAGTCATAATGACTTCCCCTTTCGGGTGAAGAGAGGCGGGGTATAAATCCAATAAATAAATAAAATAAATAAATAAAATCATAGCAAAACATCTATTTGGGCCAAGGCAAATTTGTTTAACTGTAGTTTATTAAACAAATAATTGCTCAGGTTTTTTAGGTGTGAATCTATCTGTTTACCAGCTTTTAGAACTAATGCAATTTTAAGGCAGAGAATTCACTTTTTCTTCTTTCTTAGGAGAAGGACAATGAAAATTTGCATATGAGAATCTTCGTGCTTTCTGAGAAGGTAAGTTAGATGATTCTTTCCTTGGATGCTTTTCATCCACTACTGCACTACTACAACATTATGATAATATTTAAAAGCACACGTATGTGATGCTCTGGAATAAAATAGCTGGCATAGGCTGAAGATGACCTTGTGACTACAGATCTTCTGAATACTTCATGTCAGGCATTTTCACAGAGAACATCACAATGCACATTTAAACAGGACAGAACTTTGACTGCATAATTGTGGCCCATCACCATGACTTTTTTAATCCTTTTGCGGATACCCCAACCTCAGGGCATTCTGCTTTGCGTGCTTTTCTTAAAAAGCAGTCAGAATCTCCCCTTTTTATTTCCTCCAGACACCAAAATGATCAATCTTTAAAAATAGATGGGAACGGGATGCAGCATCAAATAAATGATCATATGTCCAAAAAAATCAGTTTCAATTTTTTGTTTGAAGGATAGTGCATGCTCATTTGGTGAGAAGTTTAATGTTTCATTGTTGAATAACATTCTTCTGTTGAACAGCTAGGAAATTCTTCCGGATGTCTAATAAAAACCTCCTTCCTTGTAATTTAACCCTTTTGTCTCTTATCTTGTGTTCTGGAATAACAGGAACAAGTCTAGCTGATCATGGCAATCCTTTCAATACTTGAAACATGGCAATCCTTGAAACAAATATTATGTCCATCTGATCTTCCCCAGGCAAAATATACTAATGCCCAACCCATTCTTCAGAGGTTTTCACTTATCAGCTTGGTTTTTTTTAATAAACTTCCTAAAATATGGTGAACAGAACAGGAAACAATATTCTGGATGTGCCCTGCTCACTGCAGAATAAATCTGGAAACAGATTTAAAGACACCATTGTTCTGCTGATGCAACCTAGAATTCATTTTTTTCTGCAGGTGCACTGTCATGTCATATCCAGCTAGGCATTCTGATCTTTTTTGCAAGTGCTGTTGCCTAGTATTATCTCCCCATGCTATATTCAGGCCTTTGCTTTTTCATTACCCAAAGGAAGAGCTTTGCATTTGTCCCTGTTGAAATTTTGTTATTATTATTCCAACTTGTGGAATGTTCTTGAATCTTGATGGTATCCTCTAATGCATTTGCTATGTTCCCTACTTTGGGTTGTCAGCAAATTTAGTAATCTTATTCTGTAGCTCTTTCCTGAAGTCATTTATAAACATGTTGAGCAATACAGGTTATAAAACTGCTGTGAAGCATGTTACTTGACACCTCTGTCCATTGCATTCTCATGACCAAGTAAACTGGTCACACTATCAAAAATGGAAAACAGTTTGGATTAGCATAGACATAAGAAAAAGAGAACAGGACAACTAGGAGCAAGGTGAGAGCACCTATTCAAAGGTTAAGCTGTGCACAGGTTAAGTACTGCACTCTAACCATTGAGCTAAGGTGGCACAGTGGTTAGAGTGCAATACTATAGGCTACTTCTGCTGACTGCCATCTGACTGCAATTTAGCAGTTCAAATCTCACCAGGCTCAAGTTGACTCAGCCTTCCATCCTTCCAAGGTCAGTAAAATAAGGACCCAGATTGTTGGAACAATACGCTGACTTGGTAAACCACTTATAGAGGGCTGTAAAGCAATATACTGTAAGTCTAAGTGCTATTACTATTGCTAAGCAAAGGATGCATCATTGGAAGAGCTGAAGAATCAGTTTGGGGACAGATAATTTGGAGAAGGTCTAGTCTATGTTCACTAAGAACTTAATGCGATGTAATCAATCCAGCTAATAATATGCCTACAGTAATTATACCTGATGGTAGTTTTGATCTCTGGAAGATCGATCATTCTATTCCTTTATTTTTATTGGTTTAACTTAATGTACTTTAAATGACATTTTCAAAAATCTAATTACCAGGCACCTGCTAACTAAATTAATACTCCAAGGGATAAAGCAGAAATGAATTTTGTTGGGACTCTTTTGGTATCATTTTTTATTATTTACTATAATTTTCCTATTGTTATTCATAACTTTTTAAACTTAATTTCATGCGTCCCTGGCCTAATTTTCAAAGTTTTTTTGCCAACAAATAACTTGCAAAAGTCAGACATCTTGCAAAAACAATATTTTGCTAGCAACCTTCTAAGGAAGGGATGGGAGCTAAAACAGGGGACAGAAAAACTAAGAGTATTCTACATGCTGTATTATATGTTAATTGTATCAGGGCCCAATACAGATTATGCCTGTTCAATGTATATTCTCAACATGTCAGTTTCATCACGTGGATTAGCTTTTAATTATGCTGATAGAGTTTTTGTTAACTTGTGCTTTCACGAGGGTTTAAATTATATCCCTGTGGCCAAGTAACTAATGTGATTGTCAAGTCATTTTCTGCAATGAGATCACATTTATACATGACTCTACAGTTAGTCCTTGATTTACAACCACAATTGGGTCCAAAATTTCTATTGCTAAATGAAACAATTGCTAGGTAAATTTTGCTCCATTTTATGACCTCACATGCCACAATTGCTAAGTGAATCACTGTAGCTGTTAAATTAGTAGCATGAATGTGGCTTCCCCATTGACTTTGCTTGTCAGAAGGTCGCAAAAGATAATCATGTGACCCTAGGAGACTGCAACTGACATAAATACATCCCAGTTGCCAAGCATCCAAATTCTGATCACATCTCCCTGGAGATGCTGCAACAGTTGTAAGTGTGAAAAATGGTTATAAGTCACTTTTTTCAGTGTTGTAATTTCAAAGTCACTAAATAAACTGTTGTAAGGTCAGAACTACCGGTATACAGTGGAAGTCCCGCTTCTCAGTGGCTGTTCCTGTCATTTGGAATAGTTTTCTCACTGAAATCAGTCTGAACTCCATCTTGAATTCATTTCAGAAAATGCTCAAAACTGAGCTCTTCCAAAGAGCTTTTGTCAATTGATTGGATGTCAGCTAGGTACAAGGTATCATTGATTTTTTTTTTTATTAGAGTTGACTTTCATTTAATTCTTTTCTTTTTTAAAAATGTGTTTGATATTTATTATGAATGTTTTCTGCATGGTTATTTAAGTTCTTACTGGGGATATTTATTATTATCTCCTGTGGATATTTTAACTGTACAAAATTGTCAACCATGAGAGATGCTATTTGAATATATGTTAAATGAAGGAATAAATAAATACATACAAAACAAGATGAATAGTCCAAAAGCTCTGCAGGGCATCCTGGTTAGTAAGGCAGATCTGGAATAACACTGATCTAAACCAAGTTTCCTGCCTGAAGTGAATTGGGAACTGTTATTGATTCATTAGTGTTTGTTCAGCCATATTGAAATGTTTAAAAAATACACTGTAATTATCTCCACTGTGCTCATCCTTCTTTATCATATGTCTGCCATGACAGACTGAATACCGTTACAGAGGGAAACATGAAACAGCTTTCGCAGCTGAATATCTCAGCTGTAGCTCACTTGTCACATAAATGAATGTTATGCCTGAAGCACTAAATTTTGATAGATTGCAGCTTTTCCCCCCAGTTTAGTTTTGAAATTACTATTTAATTTCTATTGAAATAAACATTCCCATTATTTGACACATACGGCACAGACACTAAGTCATTATAAAACACTACCAAGTCATTATAAAACTTATTTAACATTAAGCATCCAACCAAGAGTGGCATGACACGTCTCTGATTATAATCACCTTTGGTCTGGTTTTGCTCCTAAATAGACATACAGGGATTTCCTTGAAAGTGAGAGAGGCAATATTTAAGAGAAGATGTTTTGCTGGTTCCAAGTCTCCAACAAATGAAAGTTCTCCCCTTTGAAGCTACTGTTAATCAGCTTTCTGGAAGGACAGAGAAACGGTTTCTGGAAGGACAGAGAAATGGTTTTTCAGTTGTTATTCAGTCGCTAAGTCATGTCTAATTCTTCACAAGCCCTTGAACCATAGCATGCCATCCTCCACTGTTTCCTGGAATTTGCCCAAAATTCATGTTTATTGTGTATCAATGATACTATCTAACCAACTGCTTTTCTCCTTATGTCTTCAATCTTTCCAAGCTTCAGAGTCTTGTCCAGTGAGGTCAAAGTATTTGAGCCAAAGTATGGGGCTAAAGTATTTGAGCTTCAGTTTCAGTACCGTTTATCAGTAAAACAAAACTGGAAGTTTCAGGTTTAAGATTATCAGATCAGTCTATGAATTGGCCTTACATATCAAGATGTAGTACCAAGGAACAGTTGATTGATCAGTCCATTATGGTGAACTGAATATGAGTTTTTGTGTTGCTTTTGTGTCCAAAACTAGAGCTCAGCTTTGACAGCATCAAAGAATATCAATCAGCGGAATTACCTTCAGCTCTGCTGTTATGTCAATAAATTACAGGTAAGTAAATGTAGAAGCAGAATAGAAATAAATACACTGTTAAGGACTTGTCTGTGTGAAAAATTGGAAGTTTTATTATAATTATTATATGAAACTCTATGTAATTCGTTTCAGACTAAGAACCAAAGGGGCATGTGGTGGTTGAATATGCTTCAATATATTATTGGTTTATAATAAAGAGTGTGGGGAAGATCAGGTTTAAAATTAAATATACGGAGAGAAAACATTACCAGAAGTCCTAAAATGTAACTTTTGTTACAGAATTTAAATGTGTAAAGTATCTTATTCAGTATGAATTTTGAAGTATAGATTACCTACAAATATTAAATCAACCTCTTCCAAAGCATTTCAGTTAAATAATTACAATTGATCTGATTGGTTATTATTATTGCAGTAGAGGTACTACTTGATCTAAGGCCAAAAATCCTGGCTGCAAAAGTTTTTGGAAGTTTTTGTATAATTTTCTTTGCTGCCATCTGGTGGTCATTTGGTTCCTGATTGACATGTTGCAGTTCTATCTGTTCACAATACAGCACAAATAAAAAAAGACTTCTGGATGAAAAGATTAGCACCATAACATTAGTTTACTTCAAGCTGAGGATAATATTCAGCCTCACATTTGACAAATACCACAGTTTCTATGTCATCCACCATGAATGCTGCATTTATCTCAGAGTAGCTGAAGAGAACAGCTTTTTGTCCTCAACTCCTGCTTTACTACTGCTTTTGAGATAACAAACTGGGATACCCACTGAGATAATAATTAATTATTACTATTTTTAATTAGAGGGAGCTTCAAGAATGCAAACTGATTTGTGGAGAGGAAGATGAGGTTTTCAGAAAGGTATACTTTATTATTATATATGCCAAACTTTCAACGAGTTAAGTGTGTTTGTTAGTGGCAATTCAAAGAGTCTTATAATGACTCTAAAATGCATCATAGAATCAGTTTCCATGGACTACACTGTATCACCTTCATGGAATATAATGCTGAGAATTGTGGTTGCTGTGAGAGCAAAAGAAAAGTCAGAAGTCAGTTATAAAAAGACAATAACAGTTTCATAAAGTTAAGCAATTTCAAGTCTGCTTCTCTCTGAAAACAGCAAATTGAATTCATAATCCCAGAGTATCCTGATCCCCTGAGTTAAATATACATGTAACTTTTCCCTAGAGGAGACATGGGATAATAGATACCAGCATATAGCTCGATATGCATTTACATAGAAATACCCTGGCTCACACAAACTTCCTACCTTCTGTCCCACACTTTATTCTGGAGAAGCCAGCTCTTCATTAATTTACTCATGAGGAATAAAGTGGCACAGTTCCTCTGATTATTCTTGGCAGGTTGGCCAAGTGAGAAGGAAGAGTGTGATAAAATTATCTCAGAATTTGTTCCTCACGTTTTTCCTAAGGGAGAAGATACAATAAAAATGATTTAAAGTTGTCCTTCCTGCACCTGGCCGGTGTCTTAGAGGGTGAATTTCTGGGCTTTAATGGTCTCTGCCCACTAACTAGAGTTGTATGACAAATCACACAGAAGTTTTCCTTTATCTTATCCAAGTCTGAGCCTTTTAGAATAGCCTTTTGGAATTCACTACATATCATTTTTATTAACAATCTCTTCATTAACCTTTCTCAAAGCAATGACTTTTTTTTAATTTGGCAAGAGGGGTAGCAAGATATTTGGCTGGTATTAACAAGGTCTTTGAGTGACCTTCATAAATATTTCACTTCCATGCTTCCATGATGATTTTCAGGTATTTCAAAGACAGCTCAAATAATCTAACTGATTTTGAGGGCAAGCATCTCTGAAGGTTTCAGCTACCTGCAATACTTTCCCATGTCAGCTATGATTCCTGAATGAATCACAATTCTGGGTTCTAAAAATAAAAAAAACATACATGACTTATAAAAGACAATTGGGCTCCCACAACAGACTAAGCCTCAGATATATTGTATTTTTACTTCCACAATGGTGTTACTACTCAGTCACTGCACGTTTAATTAAGGCAAACATAAAGAACTCTAAAACTGAAAATGACCATTAATAACAACAAAAAGTTGTGGGGGGGGGAGTTGTATCTCTTTGCTGCCATTTATTGCCATCTGGAAGTTTGCAGCCTAAATATGGTACTTAATGACATTTAAAAGTGTTTATGTAAATGTGCTGAATAATAAAAACAAAACAGCCAGGTATGTTAAGAGCATGGCAGACATTACTTCAATTTGTTTTCCAGATGAAACACCAAATTCAGGAGCTAGAAGAATATGTACAAGAATACGAAGTAAAAATACAGGTATTTTTAAGGCACTGAGGAGTGAGTATCCTATGCCGGCTGCAAAAATTCAGATGATTATTTTTGGCAACAAGTTGGAGTTTTCTTTGCTCTCTCCTAATAGCCCCTATTTATGCTGTCCTAAATTGGTAGTGTATTGAAAGATAACTTGCCAATGGTATACAAACACAACATTTGTTTTTCTATAGCCAAACCAAAGGTACTTTGGCAAAAATGTTGATCACTCACAAAGAAGGCTATCATTCTAAATTGATTCAATGGTACTTATATCCCCACTTTTGAAAAACAGTCTGTCATTTTCTAAGAATAAAATAACAGGTACCAGTTGAATGTCATGAACCTCATCCTGGTATTCTCTACCTAAAGTTCTTCCTGCATGAATGTTCCAAATCAGCCGCACCCCTCTAGACCTCATTAATATGACATCATAATCCTGCAGGTTCTGGGTCACATGGATACAGTACATCTAAAGTCATACAAGTGAAAGCTTTTCTACTGAGAGCTGCATAACTCTGCAAGAGAAAAATATCATTTGAAAGAATAGAATAGAATAGAATAGAATAGAATAGAATAGAATAGAATAGAATAGAATAGAATAGAATAGAATAGAATAGATTTGACCTAAGGCAAGACTTAGATGCAGGAGAAGGACTCTACTAGTCATGTTAGATCTTCAATACCATCAACCATGCTGTCTTTCTGGATCCTCTGTGAGAGTTAGGAACTGGGGTCACCATATTTTGGTAGTTCAGTTCCTTCCTTTCAGAGCAGTTCCAAGCCATTGGGTTTAGAAACCAACTCAAACGCAAACTTTAGTTCTCTGGGGAACGGCCTTCCCCTGGAAAGAGCTGGCATGCAATCTGAGGGTGCTCTTGGATGTTTGGCTCTTGTTGGAGCAGGAAGTAGAAGTGTGGCTAGGAAAGCGTTATGCATCTTCAGCTGTTTTCCCAACTTGCTGTATATTTCCTCCTAGATTCTTCAAGACAGAGAAGAAACTCTGAAGATTGAGCTGTCAGCTGTTGAAAAAGAGAAGGCCCGGTAAGACACTTCTATGAATCTAGTGCTTTCTGAATCATATGTTAAATCTCAACCTTTGTAAGTCATGCAAACATTATTGGAATTATGTATGAGAAGAATATGGCTTTGATGTAAGTACTGCTGTAGGAAAGGGGACAGCTGTGTGAGGTTCTTCTCTAAATCACACCTTTTTCTTGTGCTTCTTTTAGGTAGATAATTTCTGCATATTTCCAATAAATAAAGAGCCTTGGCTTAACTATGTACAGTATGTACAGTTTTAGAGAGAGAAAAACCCAAATGGAGCTTTTTAAGAGTCTTCTATTCCCTCACACAGCTTCTCTCAGTACAGGTAATCCCTGATTTATGATCACAATTGAGTCGCAAATTTCTGTGGCTAAGTGAGTCATTTGTTAAGTGAGTTTTGCTCCATTTTACTTGCTTGCCACAGATGTTAAGTGAATCACTGCAGATGTTAAGTTAGTAATAAAGTTGTTAGTTGAACCCTGCTTCCCCATTGACTTTGCTTGTCAGAAAGTCGCAAAAGCTGTTCACATGACCCCAGGACACTGCAACCGTCATAAATATGAGTCAGTTGCCAAGCACCTGAATTTTGATTATGTGACTGTGGAGATGCTGCAACAGTCATAAGTGTTAAAATTGATCATGACTCTCTTTTTTCAGTACCGTTGTAAGTTTCAACAGTCATTAAATAAACTGTTGTAAGTTGAGAACTACCTGTACTTTTCTTTCAAAAGTCACTCATAGTCCAAGGGGATGCAAAAAAATGGTAACTCTTTCCAGGGTTTCTTGGATTCTCATACCTTTGTGAGGCTATCTTCATTTATAATCTGAAACCTGCAGCCCTTTCCACTAGTGAGTCTGCTAAACCCATTCTGTTCTGGTATCCCCTCCCACTGCAGCTTCCACTGCCACCTGATCTGGAGAATGATACACACAATATCTCCAGTTCATGCCATAACAACAACTCCAGAAACATCCAACAACCTGTGTACCCTGTAGAAGCATTTCAACTCTCTCTGTGATATTATTTTGAATCAACATTTGTTGCATGTATATCTTTTAACTATTCAGATATTGTCAATTCAGCATTGGATATTTGCATAACAATTTCATTTGCGTTGATCAATGACTGCAATGAAGTTTTTCAGTTTCAGTTTTCCTGGCCTTTGCCTGAAGGAAATTTGTTGGTTGTTTGCATAATCAAAGGTAGCTGAAGTTAGCCAAGTCATGCCTAAAGCCTTAACAGGAGTCTTTATAGTTTGCATTCTGAGGAGAGAAAGAGAGTTCCTGACTTTGAAAGAGGCATTCTGATTCTAATATCTGTACTGTCTGTGATGCTATTTTTTTTTTCAAGAAATAGAGTTTGCAAGTGGAAAAATATAGTTAGAGGGGCATGAATTTACTGGCTCTAGATCAGGGGTATCAAACTGGAAGCCTGCAGGCCAGATGTGTCATCCACAGGCCACACCAACCCCACCTTCATGAATGGAAAAAATGTCGCGAAATTTCAATGTGATGCCGCGAGTTTGATACCCGTGATCTAGATTCTTTTACAGAGAGAGAGATGGCGGGGGGGGGGGGAGAGAGAGAGCAGCATTTCATCTACAGTATATGAGGCCTTGAGCCCTAAAGAATTAAAAGGAATATATATATATACAGGGATGGGCTCCAAAAAAATTAGCCATGGATTCTCTGCCCAGTTGCTGGGTGAGCATGGCCATTGTGGGCATGGCCTAGTCATTCTCCTGTACCATGGCAGGGGCTGTTTTCACCCTCTGTCAGTTCTGGAGGCTTTTCTCCAGCCTCTGGGAGGGTGAAAACGGCCTCTCTGGGCTCCAGAGGCCCTCTGGAGGCCAGAAACAGGCCCATTTCCAGACTTCTGGAACTTCTGGGAAGCCCATTTTTCACCCTCTCCACGCTCCGGAGAGGCCTCCCCCCGGCTCTGGAGGCCAGCCAGGGGTAGAATTTATGGGTACACACACACACACATACACACACACACACACAATTTTAACCATTGTCTATCCACAGTAAGATGAAGGCCTCTTCCCCATGTTTTCACCCAATTTGTCCCTGAGCTTTCTTTTGCCAATTGGGCCCACAATATTTGCTGGTGTCATCAATCCATCTTGTTTTAGGTTTCTTTCATACATGCTTTTTTTATCACATGGAATCCATTCTATGACTACCTTGGTCCACCTACCATCCATTCTGCTAAGGCCAGCCCATTTCCATTTCAATTATTTTCCTCCCTTGATAATATCAGAAACTTTCATTTGTTCTCTCTCTATATATATTCCTTTTAATTCTTCAGATTAAATTTACTTTTTTATAAAAAGACCCAGGGAAAAAAGGCTGGCAAATATGAAAAAAAAAACCACTCTTAATATAAATTTCTGTTTTATACACAGTGCAAACCTACATCTTAGCATACAATCATGCCTTTCTCAGTGTTGACTTAAAGGACACCACTTATTTCACCATAATAATCTCCAAAGAATACCACATAGTTTGAGGATTTTTTTAAGAATCCCATTTGGGAGGTTTTAGGAACAAGCTCACTGGTACAAAATCTGTTTCAATAATACAGACTTCTCTTCTTTCAGGTGTCACAGCAACCTTCCAGGCAAGTTTTTGAATCTTCACCCAGAGAACTTGATGTATGAAATAGCCAGGGCTCAACTGGTCAGTAACCTTGTTTTATCCAAAACAGAGAAAGCTATCTGGTCAGTCTTGTGAACATAAATTATAGATCACCAATGAGGGGAAATTGGGTCCTTTGTTTTAGCTATAGTTTTAATAATTACTGAAACAGCTTTGACAGAGATAGTTGCTTATTGATACCTTGGAGCTGTAGAATAAGATGTCCCAAAGGTGCTTTTTTAGGAGGCAATTGGACTTCCTTGTTTTTCTTTTGAAGATGTTTCATTTCTTATCCAAGAAGCTTCTTCAGCTCTGATAGTGGGGAATAGAAGGATTTATATTCCTGACTGATAGCTGATAATCTGCATCCTTTTAGAGGCTCCTTGAAGCACTTGGAGGTTTATCTGTATCCTCAGGGTTACATGAGTAGTGCTCC